>CM057384.1:140109340-140381840 GCA_030015415.1 Cynopterus sphinx
CACAGGAAGCAAGGACCACGCCGGGCCTGGAGCCCGTGGGGGTGCAGTGGGTGCTGCGGTCTCTCTCTATGAGGTGAAGAAATCGCAGGTCTTTCCTCCCAAGCCATACCCTTTAGAAACTCCGTTGTCAAGCGCATGGCGTTTCTGGGCACGGGAAAGCTATTTCATTCACGCCTCTACACCGGTGAGGGTCACAGAAGCTGGGCAGGCAGGGAAGAGACAAGAAAACATCTTTTCGGAATAGTTTATTTGAACATTTTTCAAATGTACACTCCGGGATGCTCTGAAGGTACGATGGTGGCAGATATGGTCCCCGCGCTCAGGGACGTTATACCTAAAGGAGGGGTCACTCTGGGAAACAAGCGTGGATAGCAGGGTGTTTAAATTCCGGACGGCGGGGTTTGACGTGATTTCCAGGTTTAGAGGCAGGTCAGCAGCAGGGGAGGGGAGGCCAAGGAAGGTTTCTCAATGTGGTTGAGACTCAAGACTTGGAAGAGTCAAGCAGTCCCAGGGCGTTCTCAGTCCCTCGTCCCATAGCTGGCTCAGGAGAGGGAGACATGAACTTGGGCCCAGAGAACAGCAAGGTCTTGCTCCAGGTCTCAGAGCTTTCCGGGGGCAGATTCCCAGGTGAACACAGTTCTTTTTGTTCAAAATTCGATGCTTTGGGAGCGGTGGGGCTGTCCTCTTGGAGAGGGCACTGGACAAGCAGAGAGGGAGGTGGTGGCACTGGGTTCTTTGGGGACCAAGTGACAGCGCTTTCCCCGACCTGAGGATGTGCCCAGGGTCCTTCTGAGGAAACTCACCCTCGTCTTTCCCACCCCAAGTCAAGGTCATTCGGAGGGTCCGCCCATCGGAAGAGATGGCATCGCTGACATCGTCTGAACTTTGCAACCGGGAGAATATGAAAATGAACCTAATGCTCATCTCCTTACACGAATCCCACTTTATTTATGTATTTTGTATTATGCACATTTGCACGGCTACAGAAATTGACTGCACGTTATGGTCTGGTCTGAGTTTCTTCAGAATTCATTAAAAAAAAATGGTTAGGACTTCAATGCTCGGTATTGCGCCTCTACGGAGGTGGAAGTCTTGTTTGAAAAATGACCTTCGCCTGGACATTTTATTTAGAAAAGGAATTCGAGTGATTTATGACCCCTGGATTTATAAGTGTTGGGGGAAAAAGAAAAAAAACACCCAGCAGAAGCAATACGGCCTCGAGTCGGTATCGGACTTGGAATTTTCCTTGTGAATCAGCGTGGAGCTCTGAGTTGAAGCACATAATCTTCTATCTTCCTTTCGCAAAGCCGTGTGGACTTGACATTAAATCATTTCAGCTCCTTATGATTTATGAAAGAACAATCGACTAAAACCTTAAAGAAAATAAAAATGTTAGTGACATTTATATAATTATCGGTCAAACTCGGTTTGATCTTCAATGCAAGAGATTACTTGGTTTCATATATTATCGAGGCCTGACAACTGTGCAAGTATTTGTCAGTAATAAAATGCATTTTAAGACAACGTATCGGACCCTTAAGAATATCGGCAGGGCGTACTGTGCGGGGCCAGCCCTGGGGAGGCAGTTTGATGTGGTCCTTTAGATTGCACTGAGAAAGGGGTCAAAGTGTCGAAGCAATGCCGGGAATTGATCCAGAAAGAGATTTTCTAGATTACGGGGGCCTTAAGGATCAAGGAGCATAAATAACTCTTTCTTCTGGCAGATGAAGCAGACGGAGCTCGCCGTGTGTAGAGGACACGGCGGGGGCCGCAGGGACGATTCAGGGAAAGGATGTCGACGACTGTTTGGCAGTTTGGTCCACGTCGGGGGATCTTTTAGATTGCGATCAACGCAACTATTTATTTTTCCAGCCAATACTGAGCACCTACTATGTGCCTAAGTAGGTTAGGCTCATGGATTCGTAAATAAGTCAACACAGCAACCCCTGAAGTCAGGGAGGCTTGCTTATGTCGCAGAGAAACAGAAAGAAGCCATCAAGCCAGGGGAAACTCTTGAGTAGAAGGAAGACTCCGGGGCGACTTAAAGGGCACCGTGGACGGGGAGGCCCCACAGAACCATTTTCCGCTACTTTCTCCCTTTTTCTTCGTCTCCTCTTCCGCGTGAGGGGTGTCGTGTGCTGGGAAGTGGTTAGCAATTCTCTTTCTGTGTAGGGGACCCCCAGATCTGATTCGCAGAGTCTGCCCATCTCCATGGTGTCAATTCTCTCACTGCGGCGGATTCGAAACGACCAGGATGAGGTCACGAACGCACTCCGGGAAGAGATGTGCCCAGCAGCCTGGCGCCCACCGAGGGGAGGCCCAGTAATCCTGCCGGGGATCCTGGAAACCCTCCCAGGGCAAAGCCACGCAAGGCTTCAGCCCTCGTCCGGTCAGACAACCTGTTGGCAGCCGGGGTGACCCTCACGAATGTCACAAAAGAGGGACTCGTGGGAAGCGTATGGGGGATTCACGTGGATGAAGGAAAGGTCAAATGACCCTTTTTCTAAAAAGATCACACTGGGGATTTAGCTAGCGGGACCAATAGATCGTCCCTTTACGCGAAAGTTCGCCAGGTGATGCTGACTCCAGCTGGGCAGGTGAGAACCTCTGTGAGGCCCTTTATTTGGGCAGCACCTGGGCTAAGAAACACGTCAACGTAATCACTATTTATGGGTTAAATTAAACAGACCCCAGTGTCGTGTGACCTCCCACGCTCACAGAAGGGTCTCCCGGGGGCTACGCGGACACCAAAGCGTCTATAAAGGACTGCATAATGCACGGATGACAAATCAGATTTCCACGTCTTCTACGAAGCCTTTCTTGAAGGACGTTCTCATCGGATGCCGTGCTTTGTGAAAAGTCCCACAGCCAATTGCCCCGAGACTGTAGAGCTAGAAAAATTGTCCTCTCCCTCGTGGAACACTATGGGGAACCTTGGGTCAGACCCTGAGCGTTTTATGAGTGATCCCGTTTCTTCCCGTGCCTTGAGTGCTAGGAAACTCCGACTCAATTAGGGTTAGGGCATCGCCGCGGTCACCATACCTGCCCTAGAGTTTTAGTACCATTCTCCGTTCTCGATTACTGAACTCTGTTCTGGTTCTCTCACACCTGTGTCTTTTAAAACAAACGGGTTAAAAAATCTCTAACCAAAGGATACATAATAATTACGAGAATTGAGTTGAGAGCATTGATACGTTGTGGCATCATTTCATGAGAGTGGGTTGTAGATCTGATCTAGTCCTTATACTTTTGGAGCCCCATTTTCTTGGTAGGTCAACCACTTTAAGCAGACAACGTGCAAAAATTACGTGACAGAAGTATCCACGGGCTCGTGCCAACACCGCTGCTGCCTCTTCTCCGTCTCTGTACTGAATCGAGTTGTTCTCCCATCCGCTTGCTTTGATTTATTGCTTCCAACTCTCTCCTCCCACCTGAGTCCCTCGGGAGTGCACACTTCAGCACCCGATGCTTGCCTCAGGCTCCGCTTGCCTGAGCCGTGGTGACCCCGCTGTCCTGGCTCGCAGGGTCGGTCCAGGACTCAGAAGCGGTCCGACCGCTTCCCATCCAGTCCTTACACGGAGCATGAGGGCTGGTACTGCTTCCTCCCTGCATCCCTGCCACGTTCAAGCAGAAATGTCCTAAGAAACACTCAAATGGTTAGGAATTTCCTTGTCATCGGCGAGACTTAAACTGGCTGCATATCCGACACAAACCCCTTCTTCAGGATCAGCGGGACATTTATGTCACCAGATAAATGTCCACTCAAAAGAGCCGGGAGAAACCTCACGAAGGGCCCCAGGCGGCGGGCTGCTAGTCCGAATGGCTGCTAAGGTGCTTCAAGGGGCTGCCCCCCGAAGCCATCAAAAAACAGACTGGGAGAAACGTGGCCTGTCGTTTTCTGTCTCGGTCACATTTTAATACCCTCTCCTTCAAGGTCACTGTCTCATCGTTCTTTGGTAAGGTATTTCCCCCGAAAGGATGAAGAAGGGTTGGTGCCTGTCGTGGAAAATTACTTTTCTGGCGCCTGGACTGGCCGTAGATTTCCTCCCTGCCACCCCCGTGCCCACCTCCTACCTGCAGGATGATTTGTCAGATGTGGGTCCTCTTCTGCGTGATGGGGAAACAGGGAGAACGCATCGTCTGTCATAAAGCTGCAGGTCCACGTGGCTTCTCTGGTTCCCTCACTTGGCAATGAAAAACCGGATTGTTATCTCAAAATGACACGTCCCCCCTGAGCTCTCAAATATTAAACATGTACCTGCACATGTACGAAGGCATAAATAACAGGCATCCGTGGCTTGCCTAAGCCCGAGACAGTGCCAATATATAACCAGCCAGGAGACTTTTTTCGGTGATATTTCCTTTCTTTCAAACACCGTCCATACATTACCGCGTTGACAGCAAGAGTCCCATTGCAAGCGCTTTTATTTTCCCCAACAGCGATGCGGGGAAGCTCCTGCCTTGCTGAAAGGCGGGTCGGCATGCACGGACGCGAGGCCACAGCTGATCCTCTGTTGTGACATCCTTCTCGCCTGATGAAGAAAGACAGGGTATCGTCTGGTTCCTCTGCCACGGGTGAGTTTTCCTCTCCTCTCCCTCCGTGAAGATGTCTGTCATAACACAGATCGGCAGCCAGGTAATTTCCCTTTCTCCCTGCGGAAGTTCTAAACATTGCCAATCGATGACAAGAAGTTGGTACAAAGAGGGCAGAAGACTTCACTTGCCACCTGTCTGCTGGGGAGAGAGAGCACGGAGGGAGACTCGATCGCCCCGTCTGCTCCAGCAGCGGGCAGCCTCGATTCGTCTGTTGGCTTCCTTTCCCTCAGGTCGCGGCTGCCCTGGGCTGTCCCATACGCCTGAAGTCGTCTCTCGAATGCGCCCCCTCGCACGATGCTTTCACCTCCGACCTGTCACCCCTCCTCCGAACTTCTCCTCAATCGCCTGTTCTCTCTTTCCACCGCCCTCCCTATCGCCTTCCCCTCGTCTCGGAGAACGCGGTTTAGTTTTCCTTTGTTCCGACAAGGCTTGCTCTTGTGTTCCTGACCCCGTCTCTTCACGGCTCTTTTGCAACTTGCTTCGTTGGGTCAAACCCGTTCTCGCCAGCACATGCAACCTCCGCGGGTTCTAGCGGGCAATTCCCATGGGTCATGACGAAGTCACCACCCCCTCAGCTCCCCTCCTCAGTCGTCGATCTGTACTCACCCGTTTCCTCACCCATCCCCTTACCCTACCTCCCAGTTCGTGTGTCACTTGACATCCTCCTTCTTCACGTCCTCCCACTTCTTGGCCTCTGGGATGTCACATTCTCCTCTTTCACGGGGCATGTTCTTTGCTGCTTTTGCTGGCTCCTCTTCCTCCGTCTGACCTTCAAGTCTGGCTTTTACATCAACTGAGGATACATCCCCACGTAAGGAGCAGAATATTCAACTAACAGTGACTCCAACGAGGAAGAATAAGAGATGCCTGAAGGTGAGCAGAGGCTGTCATTTCTTTGCTGATCAATATTCCATCGAGGGCCCTCATTAGGCTGGCTTTCATCCTCATGCTCCCCACATCCTGCTTGAAATGCCTCTGCCACCTAAAGCTGCGTGCCTCGCACCAGCATCCAAAGCCGAAAGGAAGTACAGGTGCAAAGCCATGTCGTTTTCTACCTTTCCGAGCACCCGCGGCAGAATTTCTGTTCTGTGTCCCCGGATAGAGCGGTGTCACAGTCCAATCTGCTCCCCTCCAGATGCACGAGAATCTGGAAAGAGCGAGTGTAGCAAACGGAAAGGGGAGCGTCGTCATTTTCGTGATTGAACTGATGGTTTGTGATCGAACCGTTGTCCTGATGAACCGAAAATCAAGATTTATCTCCCGGGACCGGGAGAAGCCTGTCCTTCCTGAAGGATGAAAGAGTCACCACGTGTAGTGGGTTGAATCGTGTCCCTCCAAAGGGCATGTCCCACTCCCAACCTCCCGCACCTGCGCGTACCTCAGCAGATGTAACTAAGCTAAGGATCTCAACATAAGATCATCTTGGAATTTGAGTGGGTCGTAAATCCAATGCCTGGTGTCTTTATGTGAGAAAAAGGCTGAGACTGGAGACACGGAGACACGGGAGACGGAGGAGAAGGCCATGTGCCGACAGAGGCAGGAACTAGAGGGACACAGCTGTGAGCCGAGGGTTTCCAGGAGCGCCCCCCAAAGCTGGAGGAGACAAGGCAAGAGTCACCCCTGGAGCCCCCGGAGGGAGTACGGCCCAGCTGATACTTGATGTTGGACTTCCGGGCTCCAGAACGAAAAAAATAAGTTTCTGCTGGCCTTTTTTTTTTTTTAACCCCGATGTTTGTGGTTATTTGCTATGGCAGCCTTTGTAAACTAATATACCATTTTTCTAACTAACCCCCAAACTGGCGTTCTGTGGTAGAGAAGATTGAAATGGATGAGGAGCGGCTCGTGGATAAATAGTAAGTAGCGTCTATCCCATCTCTGGCTATTTTGTTTAACGATAAACTTTCCCAGGTCAACTTTGCTCACTTCCACGACCTCCACTTCCACCTTTAAGCTGGAGACCCTCAAATCTCCGTCTCCACCATCCGTTCTTCCTGAGCCCCAGACCCACCTTTCACTTGAAACTGAGACCCGGAGACTCCACGTGGCTGTCTCGCGGCCGCCCTAAACTCCGCATGTCGAACCCAACCAGCCTCCCCTCCTGAGACCATGTCTGTTCCTGTTGCACCCCTCCTCCTGCCTTCGCAGGTTTCAGTGTTGTAGCTCCCACGCAATCTGCTGGAAGCCCCGAGCATTTCTAGATAAGCCAGTCTTTGAAACTTGTCTCGAAACTGGATCTGCCTCGTAAGGAAATTTTTGGAAGGGATGCACGTGTCACAAAACTTCAAGACATCTCTTGTTGGGGCCGTGGAAATCCCTTCGTGCTGACATCTAGCCCGACACCTCATAAAATCCTTCCTGAAGCTCGCTGGGATCGCTGCTCCTCCCCATGCACACAGACAAAAGGAAGGATTAGGCGCATGGGGCCGACGCCCGACCCATTTAAAGAGTGAACGATGGGACACCGAGATGCCGTCAGGACAGCATCCGATAGACCGTGTTTTAGCAACTATCAACGATCACACTTTGCATGATAAATACTGTTAATGATTCGAATTTGAAACGGAAATTTCTCACTTTTTTAAGCCTCGGAGTCCGTTTAATTAAACAGTAGGCACGGTGGGCCAGGCAGGTTGCCGAAGCAACTGTTATCATTTCCAACCACTTATCAGGGTGACTCAGGATTCCCCTTCCCCGTGCAGCGCTGGGGGCAGGTGTAAGACGATTGATTCACAATTCCCACTGTCACATATTTTTTTTAACTCCATTGTTTGCATGTGTTGGCGTCCTGTTGCATGACATACACCGTAAAGATGAGCCGATGACAAGCCTACCTCATCGGTTGGGTAATTGGGGTCGGGTCTAAGATTTCGTGGGAAGGATGGCAATTGGTTGTTTAAAACGGATAACATCCTTGACACGGAAGAGGAAGTCTATCGACCTGCTGAAGTCTCATTTCTCTGCACTTGCTCATATACCCAGACCTGGGTAGTTTAGCTTTTTCCTTTAAAATCTGTTTTTCCGTGCCCATGCCTTTGTCCCAGCTGCTCCAAGGGCGCTGCGCTGCCCCACCCTCCGTAGTTCTCCTTAGGTCTCAGGCCTCAAAGCCTATGTCCACCTCTGACACAGCGCTATCTCTGTTATTACTCGTACAGGTGCTGCTTCTACCTGGGAAGCTCGCCTCCTTAAGGTAAAGGTCATGGGAGTGGTGAGGAACAAGGGGACCTCACCGTGCCTTGGGATTGAGAGCAGATTCCTGGACAAAGCGAGCTAAAGAAGACATGAAGGACAAGCAAGAGTTAGTTAGCTGGTGAAAAGCCGCCCATGGTCTCTCTCGACGTTTCCTCGCATCTGTCACATGCTTCGTACGTACTGGGGCATCAGTAGATGCTTCTTAGACAGACGGGTGAGTAAAGGGGTGAGTGAATAGATAAACGGGTGGACGGGTTGATAGATGAACAGAGGGATGGGTAGATAGATGGGTAAACTAAATGAATGAATGGGCAGACGAATGGATTAATAAATAAACAGATGAAGAATGGATAAGTGGGAGGGTGGGCGGATGTACGGATGAGGGATCGACGACTCGTCGTAACAGTTTCCAGTGGAGGAAAAATGTTTTTCCAGCTGTGGTGGTGTAAAGGTCCTTGTCCTTCTAGGCATCCAATACTGGCCGTATTAATTTGGACAACGTTTCGATAAAGAAAGAGAAAGTTTCATGAGCTCGTGTTGACCCCTGATTTTGGGGCTGGTTGCTAAGATTCTTCAAGGATGAGCAGAACGATGATGGCACGGAGTGACAAACGCCACGGGTGCAGGTAGCGCCGGGAGAAAGAGGAGCAGGCGGGGGTCTCTGTCCTCTGCGTCCTGCTCTGCTCCCCCTGACACGGCCTGTCGGGGTGCCGTCCACTCAGCGGGCTTACCGCCGTTGGCACTTGGCTGTTACTCCGTGAAGCGACACGAGGGCAGGGACCACGTCTGCAGCCTCGGCCACCGTTTAACTCCCAGGGTTAATCACAGTGTCTGGCAGATGGTACGTTTCCAACAAATGAACCATGATGGATCCGTTGAATAAATAAAACACCCGGGAAACTTCTAGAAGAGGTGCCATTCTTGCAGACGAAGAGACATTTTTCAGGTTGACAAGGGCCCCAAACAGGAGCAGCAGGAGGAGAAGCAGGAGCGAAGGTTCAGGGGGGAGCGCGGTGCCCTCGGGAGGCACAGGCGGTTCCACGGGAGAGGAAGATGAGCGAAGGGGGAGGGTGAGCAGACAGGCAGGGCCCGATGGCTGAGGACCATCCCTGGGAGGTGAGGCCACATCCCTTTTGGGAACACGGAGTTGAGAAATGCTTTTTAGAAAAGAGAGTGACAGGCTCAGCTTGGCCTCTTGCGTACATTCTTCTGGGCACAGAGGGAAGGAGAGAAGGGGCAGTGTTCGCAGGTGACCCCGGAGGGGACAAACCCTCCTCGTCCTTAGTAGGAGAGCTTGTCCCTTATTGTGAGACCTGGGGCAAGGTCCTGAACCAGTCCAGGCCTCAGCTGTCCCATGCACAAGTCGAGAGGTCAGGCTAGACACGTGTGAGGTCCTGGCCGCCTCGAACACGCTGTGACCCGAACGCGCGAGCCAGAGCTCCGCTCCATGAACCAGCGTCTCCCTCCAGCACCGCCCTTGTGGATAATGGTTCTTTTAAAGCCACTCAGGGCTGTATTGACAGAAATTAAATTAGCCATCAGCGCGGGCAATCAGTGGCTGCGGGGCCGTTAGAGGTAATAAAGGCGATGCTCTCAAACCATAGTCAATTACGCGGGGACGCAGCGAGGAGAGGGGACAGCTGGCTGTGATTGCGGAGGCGGCGGCTGCCTCCCGCCCCGTCGGCACAGGCCCAGACCTCACCTCCAGGCACCAATTGGGACGAGCACTGCAGAGCTGAGGTGCCTCTGGGGACGCTGCTCTTTGGAGGGACGTTAAAGGCCGGGTGACTCTAGGGCTGCCGAGGAGAGTCGGGGGCCCTGGGGGCGTGGTGGCACCAAAGTTACAGACTCCCCCCGAACAGGCAGCCGAGGTGTGGCCGGGAAACCCATGGGTGTGGGGTCAGGGGGCCTGTGTCGAACTCCTACTCCGCTCCTGGCTCGCTGTGCCACTTAGGGCAGGGGCGGTCACCTCTCTGACCCTCAGGCTCCTCTTCTCCCCAGTGGGCACTAAGGCACTAGGATGTGTCGATGATTTTGAGTTTGGCTGAGTGAGGGCTCAGTAGAGGTCGAGTTGCTCCCATTGTGAGGGGCAGGACTCCAGCTCTGATCATGAGCCCAGAACAACTTCTGTCCCCTCATACGGCTCTCGGCCAGAGGCCTGGGCCCCCTCCCCACAGTTCCAGGGAAGGGCCACGTTTTCTGCTTGTCCGGGGAGGCAGCGGTGGGAAGGGGGAATGCAGTGGCTGCGGAGTCAGAAGCCTCGACTCTGTTCTTGGAGTCTGTTCCTAAGCACGTGGCCGGACAAGCAAGAGGACCTCTCTGACCCTCTGTTTTCTCCTCGGTGAGAAGAAACAGGACCACACAGACGGTCCGGCTTTAATGCTCATTTCAAAAACGTCAGTTTGCTCCAACGTGACTTAACTAATAGGGTACGACTGAGCCCAGTTCGGATTTCGTGTTCGCACCTGCACGGTTTCATCCCCAACAAACACTCGGTGAGCCCTAGGCGGGCGCAGAAAAAGTTCAGGGCCCAGCAGGACAGAGCCGCGTAGGAACCCCAGCATCTCCCCACACACATCCTCCTCGTCTAATTTTCTGGCTGATTCCAGAACAACCTCCTCTCGCCACTCGCAGGAACTCACGAGCCGCGCCTCTTCCAATGCTCACCCCGCAAGCACATGTCAGGCCTCCTTAGGGAAAGTGCCATATTCACTGACCTGACGGGATATAGGGTCCTGCCCCAAAGACTCAGAGACATTCGGTCGACGCGAAAAGGCCCTTGATGTCTGCTTCTGTCCGGGATGTCCACTGGGCTATGCGGTCCACAGCGAAGTCGTTGAAATTTAAATCCTCTTCTCCCGAACGGTTCAAACCCCAACCGATCTACCCTGCCCCATGTGCCGTGGCCACCCAGGCTCCCGAGGCGAGAAGGATTGTTATTGGCAATACAGCCACGTCACAATTTTTGGACCAAGAAACGATGACAGCATTTTGAAGTGTTAATCCCGTAAACCTAAAGAGTAAATGAACGTGATGAGGAGTTTGAAACCGGCCGTGTTTTTCTAATCGTGCACATGTTGGGTGGGACCAACCGTCCAGGACCTTTTGGCACGGACTGAGTATCCCTGAGGACTTTTTGGAGAGGACCAAAGGTCCCACGTAGGTTTACCGTCTCCGAGTCTTAGTTTCCGACGTGTAAAATGGGCATGAGAACAGTCGTCGCGACGACGCTACAAAACTCAGTGCAGGCCTCGCACCTAGCGCGTGCCGGGCGCACGGCCCGCCCTCCATCGGCGGCGGGGTCCCCCTGACGCGGTCCCGCACGGCGCGCTGTCAAAGCCACAGCTCCCCCGAGGACCTGGGGTGAGACCTCGCCCTTAGCAGGCGAGGGTGGCGTCACGTGTGGGCGGACTCCACGCACCGTCCCACGCCTCCCTCAAGGCCGATGACCATTTTCCCCGAGAGACAGGCTTCGACGGGCAGTTTCTTTCCTAAGTGAACCTTAGCCGCGGTCGAAAATATCTGCTCCATACATATATTTTTGTGTGCTGCCAGTTCTTCGCCATCTTTTAATTAAAAGGACTTTTTTATTGACTGTTAAACTGTCACGATTAGCTTTGTGGGACGAGTGGGGAGGTTGCCATGGAGAGGTGCACGTTGCTATGTGACTCCCGTGTCGGAACCGGCATCGAAATGGTCATGGTCATGTCAATTCCAGTGGAAAGAAGAAAAAAAAAAAAAAGGCTCCTCAACAGCTTCATTAAAAAGGGGAACTTTTATTTCTTCCTTTCTTGTCATTGTGCCAAGCATAACAGAAGGGGAAATATTGAATTTTATAAAGAGGCAGACAATGAGGCCAGCTGCCTGCTCCATCCACGGCGAGAAAGTTCAGATGAATTTGCTGGGAAAGTCGCGGATGGACCCCTATTTTCTAGATTGGCAGCTCCAAGGGAGGGCGTTTCCCCCCCTATTGCCCCCGATTTTCTTTTAAAAATTTCTTCCTATTGGAATCTGTGGTCATAGGGCTGGGACCCAGCCTCTCCGATGGGTTTAGAGACAGTGCCCTCGAGCCCTCGCTGTCGGATTCATCGTGCCCTGCAAGGTCCGAGGTCCTACTCGGGTCCTGCAGGTGACGAGGAAGCTCAGACTCACCTGGGCTGGGTCCCAGCTGGCTCTGGACGTTCCGCAGACGTTGCCCCTGGCTCGTGACCCTCTACGTGGCACGTGCAGAGGCACACACAGAGCTTTGGCTGTAGCCGAGACTCTGGCCATCGCTGTCACTTTCTAGCCAGCGTACCTTCCCCATCTCCTGGAGGACCCTTCCTTTTCCCTGCCACTGAGCCCATTTTTCCCGTCCTGCCTCAAGACCCGGATTAGTCTTTAACTATTCCTCGCTGTCTAGAGGTCAAGTGCACGGGCTCTGAGGTCAGGTGCACGGGCTCTGGAAGCTGAGCACACACACGGCCGACGACCCTGCAATGCCACCTGCTAGCGGAGTGACAGTCTCTCTGTTGCTGGAGGCTCTAAGTCCTCGTGGGAGACGAAGGGGTCGTCATCCTTTTTCCTTTTGCCCTGGTCCCCCCAGCAGGCTCTTGGGATCGCACTGTCCCTTCCTGGATGCTCGCCGTCCATTTTCCTTACCGCGGTGTGTTCAGGGGTCGGAGTTTTCGTGCCAAGGGACCAGACACTAGGTCAAGGGGCCGGTTAGTGTCGCGTGTAGGGAGATACCATTGATCCCCATACTGGCTTTTAAAGAGACCGCGTGCGGGAGGGCCTTCTCTCTCCTGAAGAGGACTCTGCTCCGAGTTAACTTCTCAGCGTGCCAGAGCCTCCTCTTCCACCGGGCTGGGCACAGTAAGTTCCTTTTCAGGTGACTTGTAAGGGCGTTTCCCTACTGGCTGCCCAGAGGGCTCGCTAATGAAGTAAATCATTGCTAAGCTCCCGCTGCCACATGTCCAGCGCAGACATAGATCTCGTGTCCCCGTGGTGGCCACATGTTTTGGTGCTCGGGCCGGAAGGGAAGATGTTATCAGTCGATGTGTGTCCCCCTGGGAGGTGTGGATGTCCTAACACCCGGTACCCGTGAATATGACCTCATTCAGAAATAGGGTCTTTGCAGATGCCATCAAGTTAAGATGACATCATTGAGATGGACCCTAACGCAGCGTGGCTGGTGTCTTTACGAAGACGCGGGTGCGGAGACAGACACGCACCGGGAGAAAGCCATGTGAGCATCGACGAGCTATGCCTATGAGCTAAGGAAGAATGCCCGCGCACTACCGGGAGCTGGAAGCTGGGCCTGAAATAGATCGTCCCCTGTGCCCTCGGAAGGAATGACCCTGGGGACACCTGGATCTCGGGCTTCTGGCCTCCAGAACTGAGACCAGTTTCTGTTGTTTGAGCGACTCAGTTTGTGGTTCTTGGTTCGAGCAGGCCTAGGAGGAAACCAACGCAGGATGCGAGGTAAGGCCCAGCAAACCCTGATGTGAGGCGGCACGTGTTAAATACCACGTGGGGTCAAGGGATCCAAGAGCGAATCGGAGGACAGATGGCACCCGGGAAGACTCCTTGGAGAAGGTGGCCAGTGCTTGTCTTCAAAGAGGGGTACGACTGAGGTCTACAGAGGTGACGTGTAGGGTCGAGTGGGGAGGGGAAGGAAGTGGGAGAGATGTTACAGCTAAGGACGTTGGTGACAGCCCCTTGCAATTCAGTTTTTCCAACGGCAAAACCTTGTCTTTTTCTGAGTTTATCAGCAAATTAGGCGACAGTGTCTCAGCATAAAAGAAAGCGCCTGCTTTCCCCCTTGGAATTCTCTGATTTGAGCCAACTCTATCTCTCCACGGGTGGATTTGATTTGGAAAATTATGCTGTTGCTAAAAAGGTGAAAAGTGCGGTGTAGATTTGGGGGCCAGAGCTGTCAGTTCACCCGGAAATTCCATCCTGGTTGGAACCATTGGGGTTTGGTCCTGATGGGGACAGTGCACCCAGCTAACCATCTCGCTGGCGTGCGTCAGCCCGTGACAGTGACATCCGAGGCCCTCGTGCAGGACAGAAGTGTCTGAAGAGACGTCTCAGGTGCCTGCTCGCTGGGAGTTACTAAGGGTTAAACCTTTGCGTCTTGGGGCTTGTGAGCGTTCAGGGGTTCTCCTCACGACAGTGATGTTGCCTCATAATTGCGACAAACGGACCAAAAGAACGCGGAGGTTAGTGGCTGGGGATTCTTTGTACCGTCTTTGCAGCTTTCCTCTAAATCTAGATCTAAAATAAAATAAAATAATTCAAACATAGAGCTCATCAGGAAAACCACGGGGCACGCAGGCTGACCGCGCCCATCCCCACGTGGCACCTGCACCCATGCTTGACCCATGGCCGCTCCCTTCGGGCGTCGGTCACGTGGTTTTCCATTCTCTGGGATAATTTCGCCAGCCCCGAGGGCTCTGATGTTGGTGCGAGTTCCCTCCGCGGCGTGTCTGTCCCGCGTGGCTATCTGTCTGCACCTAGCATGTATGTTTGCGTCAGCAGGCCTCGGATCGGACGACCCATTCTCCTTTCTCACATTCTTCCGACCTTCACCCAAACGAAAAATCGCACCTTCCTTCCTCTCCCTCTCGCTCACCCCGCTGGCTGCCACTGTCCCTTCCCCCCTTCCTGTCCGTGACATCATCTAAGCCTCAATGAGGGAAAAAGACTAAGAAAAAAAAAAAAAGCCTTCCCTGGCAACCAAAATACCTTTAAGTGGCGCATAATTACCCCGCTCTGCCCCTTCCCTCCCCCACTGAGGCAGTTCCGCAAACCCTACAACATACACTTAAATCTTCAAGTTCTCGGAGACACCACACGCAGATGGGGAAGATTTGATTAAAATTACAGTGCTGTAGGTTCAACTTCACCTAGTAAGGGGGGAAAAAAACCCAGATCGGGTGCTGGACTTCCTTTCCCGTCCTGGGGAAATAACTAGGCCATGGTCGTTACCGACCACCGAGCCCCTCAAAGGCTCCCCCAGCGGTATTTCCCTGCTACCGTCTTTGTGGAGATGTTGACATCAACATGAATGGTAACTGTGCCAGCATGGGGGGAGGCTCCCTTTCCCTTCCCCTCCCCCTCTTCCTTCCTCTTTCCTTCTCTTCCCTTCCTTTTTTTTAATTCTTTCTTTTTTTTGTTCTCAAAGTCTCCTAAAAAGGGGCAGAGGAAAGAGAAGCAGACGCATCCGTGTCTGCATGGCGATCCGCATCGCTGAGTGCAGGATGCCTGCCCCCTGCATCCCAGCAGCCTTTCTCTAACCTAGAGCCACGCCCTGGAGGGAGCTGTAGGAATGGGGGGAGCCTCCTTTCACCTCGAGACTGCAGTGGCCGCCTCCTCCAGGGAGGCTTCCTGAGAACCCCTCACTCGCAGGAACCCCTCGGGTTTCCTGGTGGAAGCGTGGGCCTCACTCTCCCTGACTGGTTATGGCAGGCATTTCAGAGCGTGTCTTCCTTCTCCTCCGGCCTGAAAGCCCCAGGTGCAGAGACGGCACTTGTCCGGTGAGGTCCCTCAGCCAGGACACCTGCGCACGGTGGGGGCTCAGCAGGGCCACCTCTCCAGTTAGGCACAGTAGGCACAGTGCCCAGGGCACATGTAGGGGCCACACGAATATTTTAATTCTAATTTCTTTTAAAATCAAAAGGAAAAAATGGCTCATATAATTAATAATATCGCCAAATACCGTTATAGACACAAAATACCTTCTCAAATGTTTTTCGTGGAGGAAGGGACCCATGAAGACAGGCCTGGAGGCGTCGCCATGGGCCTTGGGGCTCAGGACGCAGGTGCTGGGCTGGCTGCGTGACTCCCTCTCAGAATCCTGCATCCTCTGTGGAGACGCAGCCCATGGGAGCCCACGCAGCTGATGAGGCCCAGCTCTCACCTTCAGGCCTCTTAGGATTGTTTTCATTTTCAGGGTTCATTTGTTCCCTTGAGTCGCCTTCCATTGGCATTTTCCTTTTAAACAAGCATGCAGCTCGTGGGGCATCGCTGGTCTGGAGTGGTGAAGGGGGATGGGGAATGCGACTGGCCTCTGTCCAAGGGGCAGCATCATCTTCTCGTGTTTCACGATGACTCTGTGGACCACACAAGACAAGTCCACGAAGCCTTATGTCACAAGACGCTCTCCCTCAGCACCAGGGATGGCTTAGGGTCTTGTCAGAATGCAAACGGTGAAGACAGTTCACCATGGGGATGGGAGAGAGTTCCAGAAAACAGAACGTAGAAGCGTGGACACCCACGCCTAAGTTCCCGCCTGGGTTAGGGTCCACTCCAGCTGGGGCCTTTGGGGACCAAACAGCCTGGTGGCTCTTGACTCGCAAGAAAGCTGGCTTGGTGGACACTGGCCTTTCCACTATGCTCAGTGCAGGCTGAGACTCCACGTGGCTCAGGGGAAGAGCATCATAAGACAGAGCGATCGCCACCTGGTTCTGTACTGTACTGGCCTCTGATCAGTGTGGCTTTGGACAAGTTGTCATCCTTCTCTGGTTCTCAGCCTCCTGAGTCACTTTCTCATTTAATGAATGAATGCTGTGTGCTGGCCTGGGTCCCGGGAAGGCCGCACTAAACCGCCTCCCACCAGCAGAGCCGGGTAGGTGGCTGGGGTCGGGTTCACCTCTGAGTTCAGTGGTTCAGCGGTGTGTCCTGGGCCCCAGGAAGCTCCGCTTTTCCCCAGGTGGTCCCAGGCTGGCCTTCCTCTCCTCTCCTCACTGCCTGGAGCTCTCGCCCTGCTTTCTCGGCGTGAATTCCAAGTGCCAGGCTCCTGAAGCTGCGGGGCGCATCCAGGTTAGAAGGTGTGCTCTGTCAGCACAGAGGCGAGTAGCAGGGGTGTCTCAGCCGCCTGGTCCTGCAGCACTGGCCCCGGAGAACCTCCTCCATGGGACTCAGGGCAAAGTGGGGAAATTGCGACCCGCCTCCCAGTCTCCATCCATTTTTCACCCTTTCTCGTTTTCCAGGGACACTTTGTGATGCCTCCACTTCTCTCATGCGACAGGCAAACAGCCGTTCAATCTACAGTCAGCGGAAGGCAAATAGTATTATCTGAGCATTATCTCAATTATTCCCAGCCATTTTCCGGGTTAGGTGACCATCATGAGCCACATTTCACAGAAGTCGAAACAGAGAGGTTTAGCTTCTCATCCAAGAGATTCAGACCCCTGTAGGTCCAGCCAAAAATTGTGTGCGGGTGCACGGGTGTAACCGTAATCGCACACGCGCTGCTATGGCTGCTAATAATGCAATTGTGAGCAGGTCCTTTGTATGAAGATTAGGGCAGGTAGTTGCTATTTGCCAGGTGGTAGAGATAGATGGCATTTCTAATAATCCTAGGGAAAAGGCAATGTTGTCCCTTTTGCATAGATGGGAAAACTGAGATGCAGAAAGAGTGGATCAGGTGCCCAGAGCTGCCAGCTCGTAAGTCGTGAAGTCAGGGTCAAATTCCATTCGTACACACTCATATGGACACGATGATCAGCTCGGCTCGGCAGTCGGTCACTGCCCTTGATGTTCGTGGCACAGTGCTGGACCCGGGTCACCCACACGCACACACACACACACGTGCAGTGCAGCCTCCCTCCCACCAGCATCCTCAGGGGTGCCGGGTGCTGGGTGGCCCTGCGTCTGGCTGGTTCCCGGCCTTGATGTCCTTTGGGAACTTGGAACAGCCTATTCTTTCTCTCCTTCCCGTGGATCCATGATAGCATGTGATGATTTTTTTTTTCTTTTAAATACTGTAACAGTACTTATGACAATTTTAGAAAATGAAAGAAAAATTTTCATTGGAAACATCCCATCCTGCCCTTCAATGAAACGACTTTTATTTCCACAAAAGTCTTCCAATATTTCTCATAATTATAATTAAATCATATCGTTTCTTTTGAGTTTGACTTTTTGTTATTTAATTTTTCATCATAAACTTTGTGTTATGTTTTCACCTCGGATTCACCACTTTTAATCACTACCGATTGTTGCACTTGGAGATGACTCTAGTTTATTAATCTATTTTTCAAGGTTGAACTTCAAGCTTACTTTAGCTATATATATATATATATATATATATATATATATATATATATATATATATACATACATACATTTATTTTTTTAGTACGATGGAGAGGCATTTTCTCTGCTTATTTCCTGTTTGTATTTACTCCTGTTTGAAGCCTGCTATTCTTTAACCCAGTCATTTATTAAGGTCGTGGTATATTTTATTTTTGAATTTGAATGGAAACATAAAGACAAGTCTTTTAGGTCATATTTCACAAAGTATTTTTTCCTAATTCTACCATCCTGTTGTTTCCATACTATGCTGTTTAATTTTTATATATAGTAAACTACTAGTCTCTTCCTCCGTGATTTCTTTCATGGCATCAAAGCTCAGATGATTCCAGCCCTGCACAAATCAGATAAATAGCTGCTTTTTAGCTGATATTTACTTTTTTTCATATTTCAATCTATTCATCAGAATCTATTCTAGCCTGTAGAATACAATTCAAATCTAAATTGATTTCTTCTTAAATCAGTAAGCAATTATTCTAAACTTTTATGAAATAAGCATTCTCTTCCTTATTTCTCATTTTGATTCACTCAGTAAATAATGATTAATTATTATTATATGGCAGGCACCTGCTTAGTCCTCGAAACACTGAGCAGGACAGACCCTTGGTGTCCCCACATGCTGTCTGGGCTTCCTGGGTACAGC
Source organism: Cynopterus sphinx (assembly GCA_030015415.1). NCBI lineage: Eukaryota > Metazoa > Chordata > Mammalia > Chiroptera > Pteropodidae > Cynopterus > Cynopterus sphinx. The sequence continues at coordinate 140,127,849 of CM057384.1, forward strand.
CACCGGTTGGTCCATTTAGTCTCGATGTCCTCACCACCCCCTCGCAGGCAGTGCTGCTTTATAATATATTTCAGTTTGTAGCAAAGCAAGTCATAGTTGCTCCTCTTTTCCAAATATTACTTAGAAGTTTATTTTTTTCCAGTCTCATTATCAATCTCATTATCTTTTTATCCAATTTCAAGGAAACTGGTACTTGCTCATTTTTAGACTGTCCCCCAGTTTAGACTTGTCCAGCAAACAGTTGTCTGGAGCATGATGCTATTATGATGTATGAGAACCACGGATTCTCCGAGTTTGGAGACCTCAAGAAACACTTGTTGGACAACCTGAGGATCCCCTGCTTGAGCATCCCTGACTCAAAGGCCACCTGCCACCAGTACTGGAAGTAGTGGGTGGGAATCACTGACTGTCTAGTCTAACGCCTCAACCGATTTCGGATCTTCTTTCCAATGACCCGGCCAGGCAGTTGCCCACTCTGTGCTTGAATGTTCTCAATGATGAGAAACTTAATTCGTGGTTTTGTTGCCTTCCCAATGAAAACGCCAAAAAGACAAAAACAAAACAAAACAAACAATAGCAAAACATAAACAACAAAAAAGCTTCCTTTGCATCCCGGGAAAGATAGGGGCAAGAATAAATTTGGCTAGATGGCTTTGGGCTTTGTGTTTCCCAGACAGGGCATATGAGAGGGCTCTCAAGCCAATAGAAATAGAAATGTCCCCTCGATTCGCTAATGACTCCTTTCTGCCCTGGAACAGACAGACTGCCAGAGAGCGATATTCACTAGCAATACTTGAACCTCTCAGTCTGTTTGGCTGAGGTTCCCAAATGTAGCCCTGAAGCCTAATTTCCTATGGAATTTCTACAGACCCAAACGTACCTGGTTTCTTGATTTTTCTTCTAATTTTCTTTTAATTTTCTTTTTTAATTTCAGTAGGTATTTTTTTTTCCCCCATTTAAATGTTCTTTACATTTTTGCATTTTCTTTGGACCAGAATAAGTAACTGCAGAGAATAAAATTGGAATAGGCTTTTTTATAAGTCCTCAAATAATAATAAATGAGAGAGAGAGAAATGAAAAAAATAAATAAATAAAGTCTCTCTGAACTGGGTTTCAGGCCTATGCTTATTTTAGCTGAGCCATTTGTCCCATCCCTATTTATACAGCAGGATGCAGAACGAACCGTTCCCGCCTTGTGTCCCGCTGCCTGTCGAAAAGAAATCTGTCTTGGAGGAGAAGCCAATTAGCTTAAACGCCTTTCATTTGGATGTGCTTTACTCCTGCCCCACGCCACACTCCACATTGTGTTTGGTCTGGGTGGAGGGCAGCACCCAGCAGGTCAGCACCCACAGGAAGAAGGGTGGGGACGGAAGATCTGGAGTCCAGACTCTGTCTCTTATCGACTCTGCCATCTCTTGTCGGGTTGCCTTTCTCAGCAGTCTCCCCTGATCCGTGCAAGTCAGAAGAGTCGCAACACCCACTTCTCAGTGCTATAAACTGAGCAGAATTATGTCACGGTGGTTGTAATAATGACAACGGCTATAATAATAGTTGCCACTTTTTATGTGGCAGCTCCATGCTGAGTTATCTACGTGTTGCGGATCATGCAACACTCTGCATAAACTGAGATGATGTATTATTATTATCCCCCAAACTGAAGCTTGAGCTGCTCCACTTTGTTTTTTCGATAAGATCTAAGGACACGTTGCAGGTCACAGAGTTGTAGTGTGGAGACTTCGCCTCACCCATTGAGCAAAACAAACAAACAAAAAAACATAAGGCCCAGAAGGTAGAAGGTGTTCTTCAGCTGCCAGCCCCCACATCGAGTCTCCTTGGTTGGCTTTCGTGTGATTGGGGGTTGGGATGGGTAATGCCCTGACAAACCCCAACCTGTCAGTGACTAAGCACAAAAGAAGTTTTTATCGCTTAGAAATGAGACCTCAGAACAACACCTTATTTAGCACTCGCATAACAGACCGGTGGGGGTGTTTGCATTTGGCAGTGGCCCCTTCCCCTTGGTGATTCAGGGACCCGGGGTCCTTCCATCTGGTGGCTCTGCTCTCCTCTGCCCAGCCGGTCCAGCTGGGGGATGAGAAGAGGTGATGAAGAACATGCTCTGGCTTCTTAAGCGCCACCTGAGAGTTCATTGGTAGCAACTGGTCATGTGGACCCATGTCGATGCAAAGCATCCTGGGAAATGTAGTCCCGGGCCAGCCAGTGGCCACTCAGCTCTGGGAGAAGGCTCCTGCATTTGGGCAGGCCTTGTATCTCTCTACAAGGCCTCGCCCAGCTTCACACATCTGTATCGCAGACACTTGAGGCAGAGGCAGTCATCATCTGGCCTTCTCCCTAAAGTGAGAGTAAAGCACTGCGAGTCACACGTCAAAGAGTTGGGAGACCTGCAACCAGCCTTACCTGGGCTTCGCTGCAGGCATCCTGAAAGATTCTAGAACGCTCCCTTAGAAGCAAGCCCAGCTCCTCTCCACAGACTGTGTCCCGGAAGCTCCGCCTTGTGCCTCTCTGCTGTGTAACCTCGTGTTCCTTTTTAGAGTTTTACACAAGGATACAAAGGAATCACACATTTCCACCTCTGCTCTACCTGCATTTCTTGGGCCCACATCTTTCAAGGCAGGATTATTACTTTTTGATGGGAGAGGTCTAACTTGGAATGAACACGAAAAACATAAAACTCATTTTTATTTGCAATGAGAAGGAAAAGGGAGAAATAAAAATAAACATCAATCCTAGGAGCAAAGATATACATACACAAGCATGTTCGATTGGGCAAGCTGAAGAGAAAACATCATTTTGTTAAAAAATAAGGATGTTTACTTGAATATGTAGGGCTCATAAGCTACTCATTGGATAAAAGCACAAATCATCCAAAAAAAAAAAAAAAAAACTAAAAACTGTGTCAAAAAGAGAGAGAGAAAGAGTATGTTTAGGTTACTTATGGGTATTTTAATGTTCCCAAATTGTAGAGCTGGCTGCAAATCTAGGGGTCATCTCAACCATTCCTCTCGTTTTAAAGCTGAGGGCACTCAGGTTCGGAGCTGCGCCATCTCTGTCTCCACAACCTTTCCCAGCTCTTTTATACTTGGCTGCCAGATCTACCTCTCTAAGCATCTGACAAACAGCATCATTGCTTGAGACCCTTCAAACTGCATCACCCACCAAATGTCACCAGACTTCCCTCTGCCAACTCAACGCTGTTCCCGCTGGCTTCTTCTCTTGCCCTCCTCTGCACCCCACACCTTTACACTGTTGGCCGCCCCCGCCACACTGGGTCATGCCAATGAGGGAGGTCCCCTGGCCTGGCATCGGCCTAATTTCAATTCCTCCTTTGAGATTCTGCTCACAGGTCACTTCCACCAAATAGACAGTTTCCTTTTCCGGATTCCTGCAATGCTCCTTGACCAACCCTCGTCTGACACTTACCACGTGGTTCCTGAACGTGGCTTGTTTGTTTGTGATGGTTTCCTAGTCATCTTTCTAAGACTTTAAGGCTGCCTGATTCTCTTTTTACATGATGATTCCATAGTAAGCTGAGGGCTCCCAGAAGAAGCAGAGCTTGTGTTTTATTATTTTATTGATCGTCACTCTCTATATTAGTCAGGACTTTCCAGAGAAACAGAAGCAATAGGAGACATACGTATATATTATAAGGAATTAGCTCGTATGCTTATGGGGGCTGAGAAGTCTACAGTCCGCTGTGTGAGCTGAAGACCCAGGTGAGCTCATGGTGAAGGTCCATCTATGAGGCCTGAGGAGCAGGATTGCTGATGATCTAAGTTCTAGTCCAAGAGCAGGAGAAAACAGTGAGGCAGAGAGAATAAATTCTCCCTCCCTCCACCTTTTTATTCTCCTCAGACCCCGAATGGTTTGGTTGAACATGGAGGCTCATGGGGGCCTGCCGTCTGCTTTACTAGGTCCACAATTCAAATACTCATCTCACACCGTAATGTCCTCATGGACACACCCTAAAATAAAGCTTAACCAAAACCCTGGGCACCCTGTGACTCAGCCGCGCTGACACACAAAAGCAACCAGCGCGTTCTCTGTCCCGTTACACTGCCGTGTTTTCTTTGCAGCATTGATTGCCATCCAATAGGGGAAATCTTTATATCTTTACATACTCATCGGTCTCCCCAGCACTGCGAAGTAAGCATCATGAGAGTCACCTTCAGTATGTGCCTAGGACTGGTCCAGCACATAGTAGGTGGTCAAGAATTATTTGTGACATGAACAGTTGAATCAAGCAACCAACAGATGCATTAATCCAGGATGCTCTTCTAGTCTAAACCTCATGTGCTTTTCTTTGGGGGAAAAAAAAAGAGAGAAAAAATTTATCCTAAATCTTTCTCAAAACTCTAATGTCTGGGAAATACAAAAAAACAAGCAACAAACAAAAATAAACAATTGAACCAAAACCTCCCCAAACCCCAGTGATCCCTCACAGTACAGCCAACATGGGTCCTTTGAAATCTTACTCAAGGGACACATGCTGCGAAAAGAAACGAGGAAGAAATGGCAGATTTCTCTGTTTTATTTTTATATGCCAACTTGCTAGTTAACAGTGGGAGCAATCAATAAACTTTAATAGAAGGCTATTACTTTAGGATTGTAGTAAACTGAAGTATAAAGAATAATAGCTTTTCAACCCTTTATCAGTCTGGGAGGCTAATTTAATATGCACGGAAAATACATTACGGTAATTTTTATAACGACGCGGTCTAGACCTCTCTAAGATTTTCCAGAAATTAAGTAACCTGCAAAGAATCCAACCCAGAAATATGGCACAGAAACCGGCTGCAGTGAGTGAAGGCAGCCCAGAGCATTCATTCTATCAAGAATTGGCTGTTTCTATGACAAAGTCACTGGGTTGCAAACTGGTGCGGGACGCCCGCTGCTGACTTTTCCAACGAGTCTTCGCTTAGCGCAGTGGACGGCTCGTTCCCGTTTGGAATCATCCAGATTGTAGAGAAATCTGCTAAAGCTTTAAGGATGTAATTGTTTTAACCTCTCGGAGAGGTGGAAGGATGTGTTAGGAAGCTATTACCGCGCACCGCTCACATCCGATGCGCCACGGAGGAGCTCCATTAATCCTCATTTCACACGCATCTGGCCACAGTTTGGAGGAGGAGGTAGGCCAGGCGCTGGAGGGACAGCCCGTGTGCTCGCACCCAGGGACCAGCCTCGGCCACGGGGTGGGGCCTTGGCCATCCATGCCTCCGCCCTCTGAGCTCTCTCCGGACCCACAGCCCTATTTCCAGGTGCAAATGCACCTTTTTTTTTTTTTTTTTTTACTCAGTTTGCTTTTGGCCTCCTCCCTGCCGACCTTCCCTGGCCTGTTCTCCATCCTTCCACGATCGATCGCCCTACACTGCAGGTGGTATCAGCATCTCCCCCCAGGACTGCCAAAGGCCCACAACAGGAGACAGTTCCACGAGGCCAGGGGAGATGTCTTGGCTCCCTGCTTGCTCCAGGGGTCTCCGCAGCCTTCTCAGGTGTCTGTGTTTTCCTTAAGGAAAAAAAAAAGAAAAAAAGCTTGCTCACTGGGGCAGCTTCCCCCAAGCTCTCACGGTTCTGATGATAATAGGTTTGTGGATGCCGCTGAATTAGCCTGCACTCGTCCAACCATCTATAGCCCACATTAATCACACCCTTTTACTCAAAACAGTGCAACTCTGATCTAAACCAATTAAGCCTGTGCCGTTTCGACAAAGAGATTAATATAGCTCCGAAAAGCCTAACCTTTGGCCATAGAGATGTCTTAAGATAATGAGCTTGATTCAGTGGGTTGGCTTTGTGGAGAGGTAGGTTTGGGAAGAAGATATCTATTTGCGGATTCTAAATCAGCGGGAAGAGAAGCGCACCCAGGCAAACGCGGTCTGCGGCACACGTGCAGGTGCGCGGGAGGTTAGGGACGCCGTTCAGAGCCGGTCATTCGGAAAGGCACCTACTCTTTCTCGTGGAAGATCCAGCTGACTCTGACAAAGGAATGAAACACAAAAAGCAATCCGGCAAAAGTCACCACGGCGATCCGACAAGCCTCAAGCGTGTCATTCTTGCTGCTCTTACAAAGATCGCGGGGTGACTTTGCGGCTCGTACGTGCAGAAGGGAACACTGAGCTGGGTTTTCGGGTTAGCGCTGGAGCACTGCTCCGTGCTCCCCGACGTGCCAGGTGCTGAGGACCTCCGGAGGGGCGGGAGCAACGTGGCTCTGCTCCAAGCTGTCGTGCGGTGGAGAAAAGGACGGGACGAGGTGGCCGGGAGCCCAAGGTCACGGGCTGAGTCGACCCCGGCGTTCCGGCCAGTGCTTTTGAGGGCAAGTGCGCTCTGAGTGGAATCGTCAAAGACACAGGGAGGATGCCCTGGCTGGAACGCATCGGAGGGAATTCGAGGCCGGCAGGGAGAGCAGTGGGAGCAGAGGTGTGACACCCGCCACGCAGAACAGCGCTCGCCACCGCTCTAAGACGCCGGAGCCTGAAGTTTGAGATCGGCTGGGGATGGAGGTGACCACGCTGGCGCCAGCGCCTTGAGGACCCTGCCCCCTAAGTTCAGGTGCTTGAAGATGATTTTCTAAACGACAGGACTATGCTGAAGAGATCGAAGCATAAGACCGAGCCAGCCTCGTTTCCGGAAGGTCGCCCCAGTAGGCACCAGATGACAGTGAAGCCCTCACGTTGTCCTCGCTGGCCCGACCTCAGATTCCTCCTCTGTGACGTGGGCGTTGGATGCCGCGGCCTCTGACGTCCTTTGCAGCATGTGGGCAGCAGGTCTCTCCCTTTGTCGCTGGCGCTGTGACATCGTGGGGACTTGCTGACGCTGCAGGGACCGTCCCTCTCAGGGCTAGCTCATTCCCGGAGACAGCAAAGAGCTGGCTGGCAGGGCATGCCTTTCCGAGGCCAACCGACCAACCCAGAGCCTGCGCCCCCAACTACCTCCTTTATTGGGCAAAGACACTCCAGGTCACTGTCCCCCTGTCCCCAAGACCAGGTACCAGACAACTAGGACCAGCCCTTCCACCCCAGAAATGATCCAAACCGGTCAACCCAGAGGAGGCCCACTGACCTTGGCTCACTCGCTCCTCCCATGACGACCACGATGAAGGCTCCGGCTCATACCGTTCACACCCCGCCTCCCACCCCGCAGCCTCCTGACCTTGGTGCCTTCTGGGTGGCCTTGCCACGGAATGTAAGCGGCCTCCTCTTGGGATCTGTGGTAGATCTATCTTTCGATGACAATTGTGTCCTTACCTGTTGGCCTATACTCCCTGAATAATAATAAAATCTTAATTTAATACTAAAATACAGCAGTATTTTTGAGTGGAGGGCACACGCAGGGATCCTGGCCAAGTGAGTGGCAGCTGAAATTTCACCTTTGAGGGAGCCATGTCCCCCTAGAAGGGGTGATGCAGTCTGCAACTTCCACAGAGACCCCTCGAGGCCTGGCCGCCAAGGCTTTTTGCCTTTTGAAACTGAGTGTCCTCATTGGGCTAAATGTTGACTATATTATTGTCCAGATTTGGGATTCTCTAACGGTAGAGACGCACTGTGGGATCTGAGACAAAATTGTGCCCCGTGTCCCCCATGTGTCAACCAAGCAAAACTTGCCCCGTGCATTCCTCCTGGTCCCATTGACACGGAGTGGAAGAAGCTGCTGTCTGCTGGAGCTTTCTGAACGGGAAGTATTGTGCCGATGCAGGCCTGTTATTAACATTATTTTTGAGCATGAACTTGTCCCCAGCTGTAGGTGTGTACGACTTTCAGGGCAGTAGTATATGATTTAGCAAATTATCTTTTCAGCGTGCTAAAGAGTCCGCCAGGAGTTTGCTCACTGCAGGATGAGGGAACAATAAGGCCTCCCTATATTCGATAACAGTGGTTTAATTATCATGATTATCTCGCATTTGTATAAAGTCTTTGCTTTCAGGATCTCAAAGTACTTTATAAACATTAAGCCTCCTGGTCCCCCAGGGCAGACATTAAGTTGACGCAGGAGCTCACAGGTCTCTCTCTCCTCTTCCTGGCTCGAAAATGGTTTCCTCCCAGCCAGGTGAGGATGAAAGGGAATCTTAGCATCCTCTGTGGTGTGGGTTTGGGGTGTGCACGTTATAAGCCGAGCTGGGAAAGATTGAGAATGGCAATAACTGCTATTTATGGAGAACCCGCCAGGTGCCAGAGCAGACCCTGGGCCTGCATGAGATCCTGTCGCAGCAGCAGTTCTGACCCACCCCCAACGTCTCGGATAAGGAACCGTAGCTCTGAGCTGCATACCCAAGGTCCCACGGCCCGTGAGAGGTAGACACAGGTCGCGGAGGGTTGGATGCAGAGCTGTCGGTGTCTCCAGGGCCCGGGGCCTGGTCTGGGCCTTAGACCAAAGGCTTGTTATTCTTTGTGCTGGAGGAAGCGTCTCTCCAGGGCACTGCCTGCTTCTCTGCCCTTGTGAAGTCTGTCTACAGTCCCACCACCGTGACCTTGAGGTTCAGCTGAGTAGAGTGAGAGGCAGTGAGCTTTCCACAAGGAGGCAGAGAGGCGGTCTTAGGGGACCCGGACAGGAGAGCCCCTACCTCAGTCCTGGGCAGACCCTCGGCTCGTCATCGCTGCTACGGTCCCGGGGCACGACATCAAGTTCCCCTGAAATTGGTGATTTCGGTAACCATTTTATTGTTTTCCTTACCAAAAGGGTTGGGTCAAATTACAGGTGCTCCAGTCCATGACCTGGGGGTGTCAGCCAGAAAGACTCGAACATCAGGCATGACACAAGGGCCAGGGGCTGGAATCACCTGGAAGCACCTCACTCTGAGGTCTGGTGCCTGGGTCCCTGGTGTGAGGTGAGGAGGTACTCGTGGCCCCTTCGTGCGGCCTGGGCAACCTCACAGCACTGCAGCCCCCTTACGTGGCTGCTCTGGGCTCCAAGCACGAATATTCTCGAGGATGAAGTGGGAGTGACAGGCTTCTTTTCTGACCAAGTGCTAGAGGTCCCACGTGACCACGTCTGCGGTCTGCTCCTGGCAGCAGGTGCATCACTAAGGCCGGCCCAGATGAGGATACCTAGGTGTCAGTAGGGCTGTAGTCCCTCTAAGGACTCTAGAGAAGAATGCTTCCCCCCTCATCAGCTTCGGGGGACCCAGGCCGCCTGGGCCCAGTGCTGCATCTCCCGTCTCTGCCTTCATGTTCACGTGGCCTCCTGGGGACCTGTCTGTCTGCTTTTCTGTCTCTTAAACATACACATGGATTTAGGATCTGCCCTAACATGAGATGTTCTCATGTAAAGGATCCTTGCCTTAATTACATCTGCAAAGATCCTTATTCCAAACATTCTAAGGTCCTGCTGGACACAGACCCCCAGATCCCCCAGTAGGAAGAGTACCCAAGGATTTAAGGACATGTTTGCAAGCAGCCACAGGCTCATCACCAGCGCTCATTAGACAGAAAGGGTTGAGGGTCCCGTGGGGTCCCATGTTCCTCCAGGGGTCCTTCCTGGCTTGAGTCCTGGCGCAGGTACTTCCTAGTGTGACTTGGGGAGGTCTTCCCATTGGGATTTGCACCCTTATAAGAAGAGACACTGGGGAGCTGGCTGCCCTTCTCTCTTTCTGCCATGCCAGACACAGCAAGATGACAGCGCCTGCAAGCCGGGAAGAGAGCTTGCGCCACAATCCCACCGTGCGGACACCCTGATCTTGGACTTCCAGCCTCTTGAACAGTGAGAAACTAAATGCCTGTTGTTCCAGCCCTGCGCTCGGTGATATTCGGTTATGGCCGCCTGAGCTGACGAAGGCAGAGGCTGTGCAAAAGCCTTCCACAGGTGCGGTTTCTTTGCTCCTCAAAATGGCCCTGTGGTGCAGGCCGCTCTACGGACAAGGAGCCTGAGGCCCAGACAATGAATGTGGCTCACAAGTCACACGGCAGCGAGTGGCAGACCTGGGACTGAGAAGCTTAGGGAACGACCTCCGTTTTTGAGTAGCCCCGTCTAGCGCAGACCACCCGAGCCCTGGGTGTGCGAGGGCCCTTGATCGCCTGGAAGGCATAGCTCGTCAGGGCAGAACGATGCACCGAGCACCCCTGCCCTGCGTCCTGAGGCCCTGGCACGAGGCAGTCGTGCTCTGACTCCCAAGGCCTAGGGGAGGGCAGCACCCACTCACTCAAAGGGATTTAAAAACCTGTTCTACCCAAAGACATTCTCGATATTCAATTGCTGCCATTATTATTTTCCCTCTATTCATTGATTCCTCTCTTGCTCGCTAGATTATGAGTCCTAGAGGGTGGGGAATGTGTCTAATTTTTGTGTAAATTTACAGAACAGAGTTTTGGGTCTAGCACATGGAGGGGAGGCCAGGAAGGATGTGAGGAATAAATGAATGAATGGACGTGTGCATGAACGAACGGGTGGGTGGGAAAGCGAATGTGTGGCCGGAGTGGGATGCGCTCGCTCTCTCTCTCTCTCTCTCTCTCTCTCTCTCTCTCTCTCTCTCTCTCTCTCTCTCTCTCTCCCTCCATGAGCCGCCAAGTTGCTGCTAATTTGGACTTCTCCCTATGCAAATGGCCTTTCTCGGTTCTTTGTTTCAGAAACTTGAACCTCGCTTGCGATCCATAGCTTCACAGCTTTGTGGGGACTTTCCGCGTTGCTGGGGGGCTGAGGCGTGGATGAGATTACAGGTGTCTTTTCACTCTTTGCACTATGTACCTTTTAACAAATTTGCTTCTATGACCTGCTTCCGAGACCAACGGGGTGCTTTCTGGATCCACCATATCTATCGGCCTGCTCTAGGAACGTGATGCCTGTGAGCACCTTCCATCTGGAGGAACTGCGAATTCTAAACTCAGGCCTTTGGAAAATGCATCCGTGCAGACCAACACATCCAAGGGGACTCTGTGCTGGGTGGGGTAACGTGGGCATTTGCCTATAGCGCATCTTTGCGACCATCCACCGTATGCCGTACGGTTGTGGTTTCGTTAAAGGAGAATTCCACTGGCAAAGTGATTAGCTGCAGGGGGCAAAAACATCATTCTAGTGAATACTGTTTTTCCTTTTGCTACATCTCCAAATTGATGTTTCCATCTCATTGTTTTTGTATTTGTTTTTTAACTTTATCTAAGGATTTTTTTTTTTTAAATGAGAATTATTTCACAAAAGGAAAACTCTCACCACTTTCTCATGTAAAGCTAATGTGACAAAGCCAGTGTCAACAAGGGGGCAAGATCCATCTCAGGGAAATCTTGAAACCTCTAAGTGGAATTTGCATAAAATAGTTCTGGTATTATTATTCACTATTCTTTCCGTGACAGATATGTCAAGGCCTTGAAACCTAAAAGAACAATTATGCTATTGTATCTCTCCGAGGATTCAAGGGGTGTGTCTTTGGTGGAAAAAGTGCTATTAGAGCTTTGAAAGCAGTTAAAAGGCAGCCCAAGGGACTCTTTAGCTAGTCATTTTATAAAGAATGCCTCAGCTTTAAGTGTCTTAAAGTACGTTTATTCAACTTGTACTTTTGCCTTAAAAAAAGAACCTACTAATAATTAATGGCTGCACCTTTTTAACGGTTGCATTAGCTATAAATAAAAACTCTCGATGAAGTCATCATTGATTAGGTTTAACTATGAGTCTTAGGTGATGAGACCTGTATCTTTGTCAAGAGTCTTACAACAAATTGCCCATAAACCTTTTTTTCTTTAAAAAAAAAAAAAGAATTAGCTAACATGGCAGAAGTCATTTGCCATTGACAGTTAGGAACCAAATCAGCAACTAATCAGTCAATCCTTTCCTTGCACAAGTTGCTTGAACATTGAAAACTGAAGCATTGATAAGGCATGTCTCGTTACAGCTGGATGGGGTGTGGTAGGCAGCGATCTGACTTTGACTTCCTCTGAAATCTGCTGATTTTGTTATTCTCGGTTTCTGCTGGGCTTCCCTGGAAAAAGACAATGCCAGCTTTTGATGGGAATCGTTTTGAAATTCAAGGAAGACGTAGAGAGGCAGAAAGATGCCTGTCACATCGATAAGTCGGTATGGAAAAGGAGCCAGGAGGATTTCAGTCAAAACGTTGCAAAGAGTCAGTGGAATCCTGACCCAAACGTACAAGGACTAATATGCAGCGGCACGAATGGGCTGTAAAGTGGTGCTCATTTCATACCCTCCTTCGTAATTCCAAAGACGACATGCGTTTATTTTCAATCTTTCACTTCACATTTGCTGGGTGCTGGGAGGGTTGTGTGAAACCATCTAGTGTGAGCTATTATTTTCTGGACGAGCAAAAGAAGGTTCAAACTAGGGATGACTCGGTCCAGAATTCCACGATGGAGATGGAAAAGAGCCGTGGCAGTTTGTCGTGGCCTCCCGACCTCCTTGCCTGCCTGCCTTCCACAGTGGCAGAATTCTGGCTAGCGCAAGGGCACCTTGCACAAAGACCACGTTTCCCACAGTCCCATGCAGCGTGGGGAGCCCTGTGGTCCAGCTCTAGCCAATGAGAAACAAGGAAAAGTGGCTTGTGAAGGTTCTGGAAACACCCCATTTCCTTTCTTTCTAGAACAGGGCAGTCATCTTGGAAATGGAGGCATGCTGAGAGTGACAACAATGGAAAGAACCCGAGGCCCTGACTCTGTGGAGCAGCACCCCAGTCATGGCCAAGGCGGCCCCCAAGGCGGAGTAAGATAAAGTTCTTCTTAGGCCACTGGAATGTGGGCTCTTCTCACTTGCATCCATCTGTCATCTTAAATTAATAGAGTCACTACTAGAAACGCTCACTGGACTTCAAGGGGGTGTGTAACTAGGCATCTAAGCCAGCCCATCGCAAGCATGACGGCGTGCTAGACCCCAGTTGTCTTAAACACTACGCCAGACTCTGTATCTGCCGGTGGATGGCTACGCTGCTCACTTAGGCATCGCAAGCACCCAGCACAAAGCTGGACACGCAGAGGGGGCTCAGAAAGTTTGAGAAGGAATCAGTGGCTGCGTGATCCCGCAGAGAGATGCCTGGGAGGAGCTGGATAGCACCCCTGCCACAGCGCAACACGCCCTGGGCGGACTCACTGGGGAAGCACAAATCTAAACCCTTAATTTTGGCCTGACCCCACATTACCACGTATTGTGTGATGACAAAAGGATTCATTAAAATCTCATGGATTTGTCTTTCTTTCCTTCTTTCTTTTTTTTCCCTTTCTGGTATTGTTGAAACTCAATATGATATAAACAGAGCATAAATCTTGGCTCTTGCCAACTGCTGTTTGGTTGAAATTGCCTGTATTGTCTTGACATATGTTGGAGTCTCTAAATTAACAGAGAGAAGAATTGATTTTAAAAATGGCATTTGCATTAAGGGTTATAAATGGGCAATTTGGGAAGCATGAAGACAGACATGGGGAGTTAGGCACAAATATTACAGTCACCATAGCAGTGGGGTTTTGACTCCATGAAGTTCACGGTCTTGTACATCGACTAGGGACATATTTATGTGCCCCAAAGTACGTATGTGGCATAATTTGCATGTTCGAGGCTCCAGGTAAACAACAAAGTTAAGTCAGCATTAATCTGCATAATCCCTGGAATCTTGAATTCCTAGTGATTTTAGGCATTTTTTTCTGACATCTTGCGTTTCCAAATACCTTTGTCATAGTTTGGAACAGACTTTATTTTTATGCATGATTAATGTCCGTCTCCTTTAAGCATCGCAGCGTAAGGAGATCACACTGCACCCACAGAGAGGAAAGCACTGCTAGATTCCCAGGATTATCAGATCGAATTCTGGACGCCTATCCTCAACGACTTGGCACCTCCATCCTCAAAAACCTCTTGGCCGTCGACCTCCTGTCTCAACCTCCAACTGGATGTCGTCTTAAACCACTGGTGGTGGCTTGATTCATCTTCTTCTCCCTCGGGAGTTCCATTGACTCTTGGCAACCCATTTATTCACTCGATTATCCATCTGACCATTGTCCACCCACCTGTGTGATAGGTATTGTGCCAAATGGGGGACAGAGAGATGAATAAGACCCTGCTCCTTCTCTTAAAAGAGCTCACAGTTTAGTAAAAGACATAGACAAGGAAAAGGTAATTCTAAATATGATGGAGTAAGGATGGTCAAGGAGAGAAAAGACAGGCTTGAAGGCCTAGTGGGAGTTAACCAGGGGAGGAGTGGGAGCTGGAGGGAAGGCGAGAGAAAGCCTGGGAATTCAGGCTAGGGACCTTTAGGAAATGTTTCAAGACAATATTTATCCTTTCTGGCTAAAAAGCCAGAAAGGACACTTTAGAGGAAATACAAATACTGATTCATAGACAAGGATCTCCAAATATTTGGCAAGCTCTCTGTGCTTCTACCTATCCTCATTATCATCATCATCATTATTATTAATGGTAAGTGTCCAGTACACAAAACTCAGTTTTGGAGCAGAGCCCCAGTGGCTGTTCTGGGGGCTTCTAGAATGTTCCACTCTGGCCATGGGCTTAATATCTGTGGGTGGACGTGGGGCCCAGATGGGGAGATGGCCCACAGGTAAGCTGGCTTAGTCCTTTTTGGTCATGCAACTCTAGAAACTTGTTTCTATTTCGAAGAAATTATTAAATTAGAATACGAATTACATGTCAATGCGAAGGCCTAATTCCCGTGATTCTGCCCACTCCCCACATGTAAGGGATTCCATTACACGTTTGCTGTGCTAAGCACAGCGCTGAGCATAATAATAATGAAAACAAACACTTAGGTAGCTTTTCCCCCTTGCTAAGCACCATTCCAGGGTTTTATTACTGAATTAGTAAATACAGCTATGAGATCGACACTATTATTATTACCATTTTGCAGATGAAGAGACTGAGGTAGCAGGGGGAAGATCACTTGCCCAACTTCACACAGTGAGGAGGCCAGGAATTGAACTTGGGCTTCTGAGCTCAGGGCCCAAGGTCCCATTCCCTCCACGCTGCTGCTGAGAGATGCTCCAATTTTGGGCCTTACCTCCATGTACAGACGATGAACTTAAATTCAGGAACTTTAGGTAATGACCAGCCTCTCTGGTCATGCGTTTGGAGCCAACTCATGGTTGCACGTGGAGCCAGCATGACCTGCATCCTCTTCCCTAAATCCAGGCTCCTCGCAATGCAAAACACACATCCCCACGTCCACATTCATATTGCAAACCACCTGGGCAGGTTTTATGTTGGGGAATAGGGAGATGAGCCCTCAAATTAGGTTGACGTTTTCCACCTGAGAAGTCTGGGGATGTGTCACCGCGTGGGCACAGTCTGCCCTCCGCCATCCCCTTTCGAGCTCTGACTCATCGTGTCTTTCTATTCCGAGCCTCTTTGTGCTCCCGGCCCCTCATCCTGTGACTGAGAATGCATCCACAGGCAGGCTCGCTTCCCTTCCTATTATTGCACAACGTCCCCTTGACTCTGAGAGGCCCCCACGCAGCTCTGCGTCTTCTCATCCTCATGCTTGAAAGCTTCACGGCCTCCCGTGGCAGCGGAGGCCTGAGGTTCATACCCAAGCCATCCACGTTGGACTTGGAGCAAGACCAGTCAGATGACGAGGCGTTCTGGTGTGACAGGGAGGTGAAGCTATTGAGAGAAAGGGAAAGAACATCTAAGCAGCGAAGGTGACGTGGCTGGGGGGAGGAAAAGTGGCGAACTCGATGGGAAATGGGCGAGCTGTTGAGTCTAAGCATCCCAAAACATGGGTGAAACGTCCATAGGGTTTAGGAACGAGATTTAGCTATGGGGGGAGGCGCATAGGACAAAAAAGCAAGCGTTTTCAGATTGT
This sequence comes from Cynopterus sphinx, assembly GCA_030015415.1. Lineage (NCBI taxonomy): Eukaryota > Metazoa > Chordata > Mammalia > Chiroptera > Pteropodidae > Cynopterus > Cynopterus sphinx. The sequence goes on from CM057384.1 coordinate 140,143,600, forward strand.
CAGCCTCTGTTCCACACTCGGGTGGGGAACTCCTCCCTGAGTCCAGAGACCTTGCCTCTGGGACAACTTCTGCTTCTGCGTGGTCATGCGGTAGCCACGTGGATGAGGCCAAGCAAATGCTTTCCCCTCCATGGGCCTCCATTTTCCTATTTGCACGAGTAAAGGATTAGATTAGGTAATGTTTGCAGATATTCCTGAAGTTTTCATTTCCTTGACCTTAGGAAAGCCTTCTTTATAAGCATTTTTAATGCAAAGATGTATTTACTCATTTATTTTTGTTTCTAAAAGTTATGGAAACTCAGAGCTGAAAGTTCACAGTGACTTAGAAAGCGAGAAGGAAAATAATAAATCTCTGCAAAGGCCCACCATGCATTGGTGTATTTGAATCCCATTTTCTATATGTAGTGGGTTTCTCAAGCTGCCTCATGCACGTGAAACCAGGCGATATGTGTTTTGCATCCTCCATTCTTCATGCAAACATCATGTTACATGCATCCGGTGGAGCTATTGCAAACTCTTCCGACCCACGGTGCTAAGACTGCGTAGAAGTCCATCTAGCAGGGGTGACTTGATGACCAACCAGCTCATTCCTGCAGAGGTAAACATTTAGTGCCATTGCTTTTCTCCCTCCTGCCCCCCCCCATTACCTATCACACTGCAAAGTCCCCTCAATCGGAATGGGGGCACCCTCTAGAGAGTGTCATTCCAGCCAGCAATGCGGGGAGGGCAAGGCAGGGACTGTTTACAAAGGCAAAGGCGGAGTTCAGGTGCCGACACCTGGACTGGTAAGTGTGGGCTCGACCACCCTACCAGGACTGAGGGGCAGAGGAAGGAGTTGTGACCAGGACTGAGGGGCAGAGGAAGGAGTTGTGACCAGGACTGAGGGGCAGAGGAAGGAGTTGTGACCAGGACTGAGGGGCAGAGGAAGGAGTTGTGACCAGGACTGAGGGGCAGAGGAAGGAGTTGTGACCAGGACTGAGGGGCAGAGGAAGGAGTTGTGACCAGGACTGAGGGGCAGAGGAAGGAGTTGTGACCAGGACTGAGGGGCAGAGGAAGGAGTTGTGACCAGAATTCAGAGAAAGCTGAGGCGGCAGAGCGGGAGGGGGCAGTCCTGGCAGGGGGGAGCCTCTGAGTTACAGTGCATGTCCGCAGAATCTGCGTGAAGATAACTCTCGCTGCGTTTTCCTGCCCCCTCACTCCGCTGTGGTTCCAAACCAGCCCCAGGATTTATGGCCTGTTCAAAAAAGGCATCAAAACAAAATAAAACAAAAAGCAGAGAACAGATGCGATGGTCTCCTCTGTCTCCTCTGTCTTCCTCCTCCTCGCCCCTTCGCACAAGCCGCTGCCCCGCTCACTTTTAGAAAATGGGGCACAGAACAGGGCCGTCGTGGTCAGGACTGAATGGGAGAACAGCTACCGCAGACAAGGCCCTGCTAAAAGGCAACCTGGCGCGTCTTAAAGAACAGGTTTGAAATAAAAAGGTGAGACAGGAGACCGAGTCTCAACACCCAGTCCTGGACCACGAGCTCCACCTGTGGATTCCTGCGCAGGGACCAGCGCTTTCATGAGTTCTCCCGTCGCTCAAGATTTTCCAGCACAGCTGGTCCGAAAGCCACCGAGGTAGAGGTGCAAGGGAGAGAGAGGGAGAGAGAGAGAGAGAGAGAGAGAGAGAGAGAGAGAGAGAGAAAGGGGGAACCTCTAAGACGTATATTTGGCAACTTCATAGGACGTGAGCAAGGTGACCCACGACCCTGGTTTGCCCTGGACAGGGTCCTGAGATTTGGGACTTTCTTCAGTTCTAAGACCAGGAAAGTCCCAAGCAAACCAGAATGCATTGCCCACCCTAACCCCAGGTGTACTCACAGCGGCAAAGCCACGGTGCCATGACATCGAGTTGGGTCTTCTTGATCGCACCTTAGGGCACCTAGAGTCATCCTGGGCCTCAGCTCCTGTGGACTCTATAAGACCCAGATGGGCTGGGGTGTCACCCCCTGCATTTCCAGCTGAGGAAACGGATACCCGAGAAGACAAAGGCGCTCGCCTGAAGTAGGGTCAGACCTGGGCTAGTCCCCATGCAGGTGGGCTTGAGCCCAACCCCAGCTCCACAGCCAATGCCCGCGAGATGGTATTCTAATTCTAATTCTGGGGTGTGTGGCAAATGAAACGGGGCCACTCGATACATACTTGCTGAATTTGCTGACTTGAGGGCGCGGTATGGACATTAGGGCAAAAGAGGCGGGCTTTGGCCACTTGGGCAACATAACTAAGTATTCTGATGTCAACACCAATGACTTTATAATCGTTCAGCCGATGGAAGCGATCTCATGACAGCAAAACCGCACTCGGGGCTGGGTTTTCTTCGTGTGCGACACGGGGTGGCTCTGCAGGAGATCGGGCAGAGGTTCCTGCAACACAGAGCAGTGGGCCCCTTTCACCGACAGCCCTCGGTCCACCTCCTTCACGGGCAGGGCTGCCGGGCCATCGCCTCTGGGCTGCTCTTCGTAGTTGGAAGTTTCCGGAGAAGGAGTCTGGTTTCAGTGAAAGGGCCATGCCCCATCGGATGGTCCCGAAGTGCTCCCTCTGGACGCATAAAGTTCCGTAGTCGAATCCTTAAATTGACCTCTTCGTGTATTTATTCACTCAACAAACAGTTACGTCGTCCCCATTTATGTTAGGACGAGGCACGGTCGAAGGCGTAGAACTAGAGGCATGAATGGCACCCAGGCTCTGCCCCGAGGAGACCAAGGGCCCATGGGTCACCACCAAGTACCGGGCTCATTCCGCCGTAGCAGGGTGGCTTTCTTGCTGGCACCTGCGGGTCCATTGCGTGGTTCACCCCCTCGAGTTCTGCAGAGGAAGACGAGGCGCTCACCTGTCCGTGGGTCTGTGTCCAAACATCATCTTTACAACTTAAATATTTTCCCTGTACTTAAAATTCTACAATATGGCTCACTCTCTTGGGCATCTATATTATTTTAATCCTCTGCTTCTTTCCCGAAGTGCTTTCCTCTTCTTTTCCTCCTGACAAACTCTCATTCATCCTTCACGTCACCTCCTCCATGAAGCCTTCCCTGCCTTCTAGGTACCCAACTGGAGCCAGGGCTCACTGGATATCATGTTCCAGGGTCCCCTGTTCTCTGTCTCATCTGTGCCAACCTCCTGCCTCGCGCCCTTTGCCCATGTCATCCCTTCTGCTCTTGGTCACAGGCTCCGTCTGAGAAGTTGTATCTTTAGGGAGTTTTCTTTGAGCCCACCTGAGCCTGAGTGGATCTGTGGGGCGAGAGGCAGCGTTGCGTGCAGGCGGGCTTGCTCCTGAGGAGTTGGAGCTCCCGTTGAGTCTCTAGAAAAGGCATCGTTACATCACCCGCGGGCACCCAATGTGTTTTTGCCTTCGCTGGGTCAAGAGCCCCTTTGAAATATAAATGTAAGATCTGCCTAAAAATGCGGATTTTCTTCCCTGCACGCAGGTCTCTGCCGAAAGCTTCTAAAAAGATGCTTTGCCAGTCCCTGAGCATCCTTCAGGAATACTTCACTGTATGATTAGGGCCGTATTATGTGCCTTCGGATACTACACGTTTTCTAAGGAAGCACACTACCCTGTCTTGGGCAGCAATCAGGAGTCGGGCGTTCTTCGGGGACGCCACGTGCGCCGTCTCTGTTGTTGATCTCAGCCCCAGGACGGAAATATTACTTTCATGATTATGTACATCAAGGGCCGCCACCAAACAGAGGCTCCTGGGCTGACCCTGCTTGCCCCCTGCTTCTGAAAATCGCGTTTCATCGGGGTCCAGCCACGCTCAGTCCTCTGCGATCGTCTGTGGTCGTTTTCAGAGTCGAGTAGCTGGGACCTTGTGGCCACGAAGACGACCACGTTTGCTCCCTGGTGTTTTAAAAAAAGTGCTTTGCCAGCCTCTGGTGTGGATGGCAAAACGGAGGCTCGGAGAGGTTCCGACCCTGCCACGTGTCCAACTCCGGGACTGTGGGGTCATCGGGCCGTATTCTGGGTGTCGCGCTTTCACTCTGCTTCCTTCTGCTCCCCACTCAGGAGGAGCCAGGGTTCCCCCTCTGTCGTGCAGCCTCAGTTTCCCCGTCTGCGAGATGAAGGGGGTGGACTGGATGACCTAATACCCTGGGCAGCATCGAGTGGCCCTGCCACTGAGCGTCGCTGGGTCTGGGTGCTGGAAAGAGTGGGGACAGTGGCGAGCTGCGGGAAGTGGGGTTCGGGGATGGCAGCTGAAGGCTCCCCGGGAAGGCAGCACGGCCTGCAGCATTTGCATTTCGTTGCTGCCGTGTGCGTGAGTGAAGTGTCTGGGATCTCGGGAAAAACCCTTTGCAGAGCCACAGGCTGGACAAAGAGGGGCCACTCTCTCGCTGTCCCCGTGGGCGCTTCCCCGCTGTCTGCCTCCCAGCACCATTCAGGGCGATGGCTGTCGTCTACAAAGCTGGCTCTGAGCCCTCACGAGTCAGGCCTGGCTCCGGGGCTGCCTCTACCCACTCCGCTGCCTGGAGCAGCGGCCACCCCGGGGCCGGGTTTTGAAGCTGCACCCATGGATGCGTCCTGCCTTTGCACCCTCCGCGTTCCGCTAGCCCCAGGTCAAGGTGCGTTTCAGATCCTCTGTGCTCAGAATGAGATGGGTCCCCCAGGGTAGAAGCCCTTTGACAGGGGCACGCCCTTCCTTGAGAAGCATTTCATTAAAAAAAAGAAAAAGAAAAAGAAAAAGAAAAAGAAAAAGAAAAAGAAAAGCAAGAAAAAAATAAATAAATAAAGTCAGATGCGCGCACACACCAAGCAGTGAGATTGGGGACACGGGGGAATGGTCACGGGCTGTGGTGTGACCCTAAGGTGACAGGAGGTATTGGCCTTGGGGGACCCCGGGCGGCGGGCACACCAGACTTCTCTGCTGCACTCTTACAGCAGCTCGTGGATCTGCAACCATCCCAAAGGGTTTAATTCGAAAAATGAGCTGATGCTGACTGTAGGTGCTGGGAATGGGGGTTTTGGTCCAGTCGGGGTCTCCACGAGTGGGGTGCGTTTGTCAGAGGAGGAAGCGGCACTTCCTCGAGAGGATCGACCTGCTGGGCTTCTTAGCGATTTGTGGGTTTAATTTTGGGGGGAATCCTCAGCGTCTTTGGGAACCCGCTAAAGTCCATGAGCCCTGTCTTCTTAGGTACGTATGTGTGTGCGTCTACACACGTGTGCGTGTGTGAACATACCTGTGTGTGCGTGCATATATGTGTGTGCACACTCACGCACGCTCACACGCTCAGATACAGGTCCACTCGAGGACCCCACAGGGCAGAGGAAACCAGAGAAGGGATGCTTCGGAGCCCCAAACCATCCTCCCTCCCCATTCCCATGCAGAAGAGCTGTTTCCATCTGCACTATATCTGGGATCGTTACTTAATATTTCATCGGAAAAAACGTTTCACCGCTTTGAACTAACTTACAATCCACCCACGTATCTGAAAGCAAGAGCAGAGGATGGCTCTGGGGAGAGAGGACCTGCCTTTGAGGCCCCGGGCTGAGTACCGTCCATCGCTCACCTTCGGTTCCCCCATCCGCAGACCAGTTCTGGGGAGCAGGTGGTCACGGCTCCTGCCTCACAGGTGTGCCCTGGGGCTTGGTGCCCGTCCTGCCTCCATCCCGGGGCCTGGCCTGTTGATTCTTCTCGGGTGCTGGGCAGAGCTTTGCTCTTTGCCAGAGGGTGTCCAGGAAATCAGTGGACCCCTCAGCTTGTTTTTCGACGTGGGTCCCCCAGCTCCCCTTCTCCTTTTGTGTCAGACTGAACAAGGCCTCCCTCCACGTGCGTCTCTCTCTCTCTCTCTCTCTCTCTCTCTCTCTCTCTCTCTCTCTCTCTCTCTGCCACCGAGACAGAACTGCTAACAAGCGAGGAGGGGAAAATAGCACTTGCACAACTTTCCCCGGTCTTGGGGAATTGACTTCGGGATCTCGGGCCGGATAGAGTAATTAGTGAGCTCGCTCTGAAGAGCGCCGCCGCGAAGACGGGACTTCTCCCACTCCTCCCCTGACTTTGACACTGCGGCTTTTGAAAGTTCGTTTTGCGCCGTGGCTCATTGTTCTTTAATCTGCTGCACTCTGCATTGACGATCACGGAAATTTCCCACTTACTATGTCAATAACATCTGGCAAAATTGCCACCTATTAAGAGTAAGTGTTCTTTCTTCTCCGGTGAGAAGTGTGCTGGTGTATTATACTGGTTTCCCTTGAGAGGCTAAGGAGACGATTTTAAAGCAGACGAATGCATTAAAGAAATCACCTGAACTCTAAGAAAAGGTTACGGAAAGTCAGAAACTTTCTTTTTTTCCTTTTTCTCGTTCTGGGTGTGCTTATTTATTTATGGGGGGGGCGCGGGGCGAAGGCCGCTACCGCGGGACAGTGGGTCTCCTCCGTGCTGTCCCCTTCGAGGAGGATTTCCCTACCCAGCTTCTGCACCGAATCCAGGTCCCTCTGCTCTATGCTCTTTGCAAGACAGGCCGGCTAAGGGTGACACCAGGGCCTGCTCCCCTGGGCCGCGGTGAAAGCACCCCGTGCCCGAGGTGGCCCCCCTGCCCCTTTGCTGTGTGGCCTCGGCAAGTCTGGAAACTTCAGGAACCTCAGCCTCCTGCTCTGGGCAGTGGGGACTCATGGCCGCCTTGCGGTGAGTGTCGACCCGAAGGTCGGTGGTGTTTGTCAGGGTCCTGGACACTGAAGGCCGGCGGGCCAGCCCTCACCTGGTACTGTTGCGGCTGCTTAGCACCCGTCAGAACTCAGCACACGGTTACTTCTCTTCCGTCCAGGCCATCGGGATCCACAGACACTTGTGACCTATCGATTCTAAGCCCCGAATTACGTGTCAAGGTGTCCCAGTGGGACTGGAGCCGGAAGGGGCTGGCATCTCGTCCCTCTGTCAGCTCAGACAGAACCAGAGCCAGAGCCCTGCTTTCTGTCAGCTGTTCCCTAGGACACGGAGTGAAGAGCAACCCCACCAGGGTGCCGTTCCCGGCAACTGCGGTGCTATCGCTTGCCTGGCCCAGGGAGCGGCTGGTTGGGCCCAGGCACACTCTGGGGCAGAGGGGGGTCGGTGCTGACACAGTAGTGACGTAACTGTGACCGTGGCTGTGAGGTTGCTGAGACCTCGGTACGCCTCCACACACTTCGGCCCCGTTCTCAGTTTATTCAAGTTCTCACCGCGGCCTCGTAAAGCAGGTGCTCCCGCTGTCCCTAATCCTCAGCTGAAGGGACAAAGCCACGGAGCAGTCACTGAACTTGCCTGAGTTCTTGTGCATTCATTTCAGAGTAAAGTTCACTTTCCCTCGTCTGGCGTTCAGGGCTCAAGGCCAGAACCTTGTCTCTTTTTGATCTCGAGTCCTACGATGTTGGGAGCCGAAAGGCCTTCATCCTGACCGCCCAGCCCCCCGGCATAGAACCTGGCCGTTAACAAACCTGTATGCTATCTAAAGAATGCAGGAGCAGATAATGCTCCAGGGAATAGTTAACCACAGAATGTATTAACATACCCGCCGGATAGGGAAGGACCTACTGAATGGCTGTGGACCTGCCCAAGGAGCCCCTCTCCTCCTTGTTCCTCTTTTCACTTCTAACCTTTGTACCCCCTAACCCCATCAACCAAGGACCAATGAAATTGTAACAAGTATCCCCCTGCCTAGTCAGTCCTGCCCCCCTTTGTTCCCCCCGTATATATGCGGCCATGAGAAAATAAAAAATTTGAGGCTTGATCAGAATACTGTCTTGCCTCCGCTCCTTTTTCCACCCATTTCTCTCCAGGTTAGGTCCTCCTCGAGCCCGCGAATAACTAAGGTCCTGCAGGTCGGGACACTACGACTCTCCCTGTAGCCCCAATGCCCCGTCAGTTCCCTGGACGTTCCTGCTCCTGTCTGCCTGTCTTCACACATGCAATCTGCTCCATTTAGAATCCCTTTCTGGGCTCTGCTGCCTGCCTCATCCTTCCTTCCTTCCTTCCACCCTCCCTCTCCCCCTTCCTTCCTTCCTTCCTCCCATCCATTCGCCCACCCATTCCTCCATCCATCCATCCATCCATCCATCCATCCATCCATCCATCCAATTTTCCTTGAGGATGATGTTGAAGAATAAGGACATGATTTTAACCTCTGTGCGGCTCAGTGTCCCCATCTCTACAATGAGCTTTAGTGGGGGATCATATTTAATAATGCAGACAGTGCCGGAACCCGCCGGCGAAAGTCGAACAGTCCCTGAGAGGGGGAGTGAGGATGAAAGAAAAGACAGAGACAAGAGAAAGATGCGGGAGGGCTCACAGTCAGGACTGCAGCCTCGACTTGATGCAGCACACCCTATTTACGCGTCACGACTGCGTGGGAGACCGACAACTGCCTGCACCTGCACGAGAAGAAACAACTGCTCACACCTGCACAGGGAGCCTTTGCTCTCTCAAGGCTCCCATCCTCCTCCTCAACAATCAGCTTGTTCTCTGGAGCAACAGGTGCTTCTCAGTCACCACCAAAGTAGCCAGGTAACTGCAGACACCTGCTGAGCAAACAATGCCTTGTTTATACCCAGCGGGCGGCCATCAAACTAACGGCTCCCGACAAGACAGGACATCGGTTTAGGTTCCTCAGGCTTCGCAAATTGTAAATCACAAGGCCTTCCCTGGGCCACAGGTGACCACAGGTGGGTACTGCTGAGCCCTCGCAGGATGCTTAAGCATTAGAACCAGTGGCTGATCAATACGAGTGGGGAGAATACCTATGACAAACACGTTTCTCATTTCTGTTGAACCAGTTGAGATCTCTGGCCACCCTGAGCCCGCACTGTACCTAGAAACCGGTGACCCTGATCACATGGAGCATGCACTGTGCCTGCCACCGCCCTGCCTCACACCCGGTCTCTCTACTCCCTGGCGATTCCGCTCCGGCTCCTGGCACTACGTGAGTTTTCAGCCCCCACAGTAGTCACCTACGTCCCCTACACAACCTTTTCCTCATACACACTCACGTGTCGAGCACACGGATCTGGGGCTCGGCTGGTGCTAGATGCCTGGGATGCAAAGACGAATGAGCTTCCAGGAAGCCCTCCTGGGGACCTCCAACCGGCCTGGCGGCCCAGGCCTGGTCCGGCCCCGAGCCCCTGGTTTAGCTGTCTCACTGCTGAAGCAAGGAGCCTGAGCGGGTCATGTCTTAAGCCGCTTCCTGCTCTGAAATTCCAGTTCCTGTTCCTCATTGAAAAAACATCAATATTTAGAGGACTGTGTTTCCTTTCCAAATGCCCACCCCATTTTACGTCCTGATAATATTTACGGGTTGTCCCCAAAGATAACTAACTGGATTTGCCATCCGGCTCGCAGGGAGAACGCATGGGGGACGGGCCCTCGTCACTCACGCCGGGGTGACAGCTCCCTCCCCCAACTTATATCGCTGTGACTCAGAGGACACCGCCGTGGTGCAGGGAGGAATCACGTCCCCGCCGTCACCCTGGTCTTCCTTTCGCAGTGACCACTTGGACAGAGCCATCTGCATCTGAATTGCATTAAAATTTTGAGTTTGTGTGCTGCCAGGTACAGACCAGGAGGCTCCGGAAACAGCAGTCGATCCGCAGAAGCTGGTCACCCCCATTTTCCCAGGGACGCCTGCTTCGCCGACCTCGCGGCTCCGAGATGGCCCGTCTCTTGCGCCCCTTAGGCCAACGGTGCATCCTCTGAGCAGTATTTCCTTCAACACGAGAACGAGGGACAGGACCAGCCTTTTGTAAGATGCAAACACAGAATTAAGGAGCTCTCGTCCCCCCTGTTTCTCTTTGTATTCACATGTCCCCTCCCCCACCAGTGTTCATCCTCGGTCACTTTCCCTCCTCACATCTTTCTTAGCTTCTACGTTCTTTTTCTCTTTGGGGAAAAAATAACATTTAAAGTGCTGCGTTGAAGTGCTTCTTTCCTCTGACTCTTCCACTGACTCGTCTCTCGGAGGGTGTGGACCGTGCCTGACTTACTTCCATTTTCTTGGCAATGTGATCAACAGGAAAGAAAGAAAGGAAGGAAGGAAGGAAGGAAGGAAGGAAGGAAGGAAGGAAGGACGGAGGGAGGGAGGGAGGGAGGGAAAGAAAGAAAGAAAGAAAGAAAGAAAGAAGGAAGGAAGGAAGGAAGGAAGGAAGGAAGGAAGGACGGAGGGAGGGAGGGAGGGAGGGAGGGAAAGAAAGAAAGAAAGAAAGAAGGAAGGAAGGAAGGAAGGAAGGAAGGAAGGAAGGACGGAGGGAGGGAGGGAGGGAGGGAGGGAAAGAAAGAAAGAAAGAAGGAAGGAAGGAAGGAAGGAAGGAAGGAAGGAAGGAAGGAAGGAAGGAAAGAAAGAAAGAAGGAAAGAAAGAAAGAAGGAAAGAAAGAAATCTGACTTTGGCCATTGATTAGATGCAAAGAAGGAACCGCTGAGGGCCTTGAGGGATCGCCTTCTGAGAAGGAAGCTAGTCTCTGAAAATGACCAGTTCTGGTACAGAGTGGTAGACATCGAAGGTCTGCGTGCCCGCTCCCCGGACGGCTCAGGGAAGGAGTTGTCAGGACAGGGTTCATGGAGAGATGGTCTTGGTCTTGGTCTTGAAAGGCAAGGAGCAGTGTGTCTAGGGAAGGAGGTAAAAGCCTCTTGACCAGCGAAGGGAACCACGTCTGTGGATGGTCTGTTTCGGAGACCACACACCTTAGAGAATCAATTGAAAATGCCAGAGTCTCTCCCAGGCCCCAGGATGGTCATGGGTCTGTAAACAGAAATGTTCATTTATGATTTCAGAGCATTTCTCCAGCCATCAGCAAGAGGATTCGCCTCCGAGATGCGCTTCGCGTTTGTACATAGTCCACATGCTTCTCAGGAGAGCCCCGGGCAGAGCCTGGGTGGACCCGGCGCCCAGAGGAGACGGTGTCCTGCCGTCTCCTGATTGGCTGGGAGGTGCCCCTGCCTGCCGGGATGCTGGCTCCAAGGCCAGGTATCCTCAGGGGCCCAGAGCGTGAGGCAGGGCCTGATTCGGCATCTCCCGGCCCGGGCATGTCAGCCAGCGAGATGCGAGGGAGGCTGATTCTCTGTCACTTCCCGAAGGACATGAGGTGAACGCTGCAAGCACTAGCTCAGGGGTGTGCACCAACCTGTCAGTCAGCGGTGCCTTCCTTTGTACCCTGCGACTACCTTTCTCTTAATTTGTCTTAGGTTCTCCTCTCTCTCTCTCTCTGTCTAACCACTGATTGCTCAGCTTCTGCCAAGCGGGAGAAAAGAGCCCGGGATGAACCCAGACGAAGGCAGGCGTTGCCTGTGACGGGCCTTGGCAGGGCCCTGACAGGAGGCCCGGCACCGGCTCCACGAAGGTGTCAGAGCGTTTTCCTGGGTGGATCACGTGGCCAGCCTCAGTCGGCTCTGCAGCCGTCCTTGCTCTCTTCTGTCAAATGGCCCACGCTTGGCCCTGGGACTATTGTCATTCTCCAGGGCACAGGAGAGGTCAGGCAAGTCACCACCGCGAACAGCGGCGGGGGAGGATGACAGAGGCTGGGGGAATGGGCTAAGAGTTATTTTTGAACTTGATGTTCTAAGCCTGTCCTTGCCTTGGGGCCTGTGTGCTTGCTGTCCCCGCCCAGAGCTCTCAGCCCTGACCTCTCCTTGCCAGGACCCCCCACTGCCCCTGCTCCCTGACCTCTCGGTCTGGGGTCTAGATTCGTCCCCACCGCCCAACGGCTCTACCCAACAACCTGCCTGCCTCCCCTCTTAGCCCTTACGGCAAACGGATGCCATCTTATCCTTTCACTTGTTTGCTTATTTTCTCGCTTTTTCCAAATATACTCTCAGCCCGTGATGATGCTCGATGATTATTTCCTGGGGGACGTCTGGCGAACGTTCTGGTTTGCTTTCTGGGCCTCAGAGGCCCCAGACCAGCCTTGCGATTTTCCCATTTCATTCCTCAGCACTTGCCCCTCCACTCGCCCATTATGCTTCCACACCCGCTCACACACAAATGTGTACACGTGTGCACACACACACACACACACACACACACAGGCAAACACTCTAGACACACACGCGATGCACACACATGCAAATACACCCTCACTCGTCTGGGGAGGAGCAGAGCTTCGCTTCCCTCAGGAAGTGTGTCGCGAGGACCCGAGTTGGGGCAGGTGCAGGGGTGGGGCAGGGAGGCTGTCTCCCTCCCAGAGTCGACACTTAGAGACAAGTGCGAAGTCAACTTCTTTAGTTTCCCTTTCGCTAATGGTAACCTAAAGCCTCAATATATATATATTATTTTTGCCTGGGAAAGGAGTCAGAAATGAGTCACGTGTCTGTTGGCAAAACTTCGTGCATTTTCAGGAGTGGAAGAGGCGGGTGGAAGAGTGACGAGCAGCGTTGCCCTAAGTTAACTTCGAGGCTTATAGGAGCTGGGATGACCTGTTGACCTGTCTGTGCTGGATTCCTAGTAGGCACCTAGAAGGTCAAGATTTGGGGCTTTAACATCCCATTGTGTGTCCTAGAAAGACTTCTGCACGGTCATTATTGCTTAATCATACCTCCTTCTCCCTTGAGCGACTTTTTGAGGCCCAAGGAGGAGCCTTAAGGGACACATTGGTGATGGAGGGTCCTGCCCTAGGGGCCGTCTGGCATCACTCCTGCTGCGATGGTCAATGTGACAGACAGGAGCATAGGACGTGGGCAGCAGGAAGAGTCAGCGGGGTCTAAGTCTGCTTCCAGCTTGGCACAAACGCTCACTGGTGCTGTTTTGCTGGATTTTAGGACGGCCCCTCGGAGCACCACTTTTCAGGAGTACCGCCACCCGGTCTGCGGTACTTTGCGGCGGGCCAACCGGATTAACATGTGTGCATTTTTGATACAGAAGAACCACCCGCTTGCATCAGCGTATTTGACGTGGGAGGGAGAGGGGAAGAGACAGGGCTGTGTTTGAAACACCTACTATGTGCTGGGCCCTATGCTGGCTGCTTCACCTCCTTACCTCCCTCTAAGTTCCTTCCTTCCTTTTGCAGAGGAGGAGAGAGAGAGAGAGACTAGGTCCCTTCTCCAGGTACCTATGAGTCACTAGGTGGCTCTTTTCCTGCTATAGACAGCTGCCTTCTCGACATCACCACGTGGAGTTCTCACGGGTGCCTCCAGATCACCGTGTCCGAAAGTGAACCGTTCGTCACCTCTGGTTTCTCCTGCTACCTCAGATGGGCTCTCCCCCAGCCTGGCATTCTTCCAGGGCAGGTTCTGCGCCTTCAGTCCCCATAACAGGTGTCACAAGTCTGCCCACTCCTCCTCCCCCGAACAACCCCGGCCGTCGCCCTCATCAAGGCCTCCAGCATCACCTGGGCTCTGTCTCCTCGCTTGCTCCCTTGCCACCTGCCAGTCCCTTCTTCGTACCGCAGTGATGTTTTCAGAGCGCAAATTAGCTTAAGTCCTTTCTTCGATTAGATGAGACCACGCAAAGGTTTCCCATTCTTCCTGCAGATCCTTTTTTTTCTCATTCTTCTCCCATTTTGGCCCTGTCCTGAATCCCTCCTCAGCCCGCTGATGCTGCCAGCCATGCTGGTCCTCTCTCCCACCTCTGAATGAGCTTCATGTCTTCACGAGCCCTTCTCTGTAACTGATGCATTTCTTCTCCTTGCCCTTCGGGGTAATTCCTCTCGGTCAGTAACCTTGGTATTAGAAAGATCTTTTTAAATCAAGGCTTTAAAATCTAAAAGCCTGAAAGTGAAGATTGATACATTTTACTTTTTATAAATTTAAAACTCCCATTTTGCAACACGTGACACAGCTTGACTACTTTCCCTAATGTATAAAGAGCTCCTGGAAATTATTAACATAGAGAAACAATCCCCTGGGGAAATAGAGAAAGAAGATGGGTAGAAGGTTCTCAAAAACAGAAACATAAACAATGATTAAAACTAGTTTCTTGTCTATGGCCACGCCACCCTGAACAAGCCCGATCCCATCTGATCTCGGAAGCTAAGGAGGGTCAGGCCTGATTAGTACCTGGATGGGAGACCACCTAGGAAGACCAGGTGCTGTAGGCATAAAAAAAATAATAAATATAAATATAAACAAACAAACAAACAAACAAACAAACAAATAAAATAAAATAAAAATAAAATAAAAATAAAATAAAATAAAATAAAATAAAATAAAATAAAATAAAATAAAATAAAATAAAATAAAATAAAATAAAATAAAATAAAATAAAATAAAGGATTGTAAGCCAATAAGGTCCTTGCAATCTGTGAGGTCAAGCAAGAGTTGCCTCACCTAAAAAAAAAATAGTTTCTCAACTATTTCATGACAAGAAAAATGCAGAACGTAAATGAGAATGAGAAAACGGTCTTTGCATGCATGATATGTGTGCCTGGTACAGCCTCTTTGCCGGACAAGGTGGCCAATTGTATGAAATTCATCACAGTTCACGCTCTTGAACCTGGCAGTTCTGCTTAAAGAATTCAGCTTTCTGATGCCCTGGCGCAGAGTCACCAAAATGCGCTCTTTGTGGCTTTGTTTGGGGTAGTGACGTGCTGGAAACCACTTCACTTAGATTTGTAGATCGAATGTACCAAATATAAAATACCCTTACACCACCACGCTATGCAGCGGTTAAAAGAAAGAAATACGTCTGTACATCTGCTGACAGAAAACGATCTCCGAGACGCATTTTAAGTGAGAAGAGAAAGGAGCGTAACAGTGCACCCAGTTTGCTCCTGTTCATCACTGGGGAAAACTGGGACAAGTGGGGGGGGGATCTCATTTGCATAGCGCTCTTTTTTAAGAATACATGTGATTTACCTGAATAAAAACAAAATCAGTACTCATTTTATTATAATATGTTTCATAATGTAAATCAGATTGTATTTACGTATGTATATGTAAGTGTATTTCTCTAAGCACAAAATAAGCATCATCCGTGTCCCATAAAATAATTTATAACCGTATTATGTGTTGTGTCTATAATGACATCATTACGGCTACGTTATATTATAGGATATGGCTACAACATGACTTATAATAGGATGTCATATAATATATACATGTACATTAACAATGATATAAATACTTAGTAAATATTTATATTTCTGTTCCAAACAGAAAAATTCTGGAAAAAAATATAGAGAAAAGTTAATTTTGGTTTTCTCTGGATGGTAAAACTATAAGTGATTTTTATTCTTTTACGTATCTATTTTGAAAACTTGCATTATAAAAATATACACATTTATATAGATTTATAATTAGCATAGATGTTCTAAGCTATTTGTTTAGTTTTCTCATTGTTTAGTTTTCTCTTCTACCTGTTTTAAAAGAGCTAATAACATAATCATGTATAATTATATAGTATAATTACATTTGCATCTGGCAAAGCACTTTCACATTCATTATTTCCTCTGGGCGCCCCCAGCACTCTGCAGGTGGCCAGAATCTGCATTCGACTTCCCACGTTGTGGACTGGAAAACTGAGGTCCAGCCCAGTGCGAGGAGGGGGTGAGACGCAGAGCTTGGGGTTCTGGATCAGCCTGTGTCCTGGACACCCCTCTATGGACAAAGCCCCAGAAAGTCACAGGGGCCCTCCTGATCCTGCAGGCCGACCACCTCCCACTCCACAAACCTGCCCCCAAGAAGCCCTGCCATCTAGCAGGGGTCTGGAGGGAGAGATCTTTAAGACAAATAAAGAACCCATCCTGCTTTTTCTCCCCCTTCTCCACTTCACCGGTGCATTTTGAAAAGACACCATCGTGGATCAGAAACTGGAGAGAAGGATAGCATAGAGTAACCAGATACTGGAGAGAACACACAATTTATTTTTCCTCCCCTTTGTCACCTAGGGTTCAGGGAGGGGGCTGTCCCTGTGTCCTGTGGACCCTGCCTCTGAGCAGTTTTCCTTCCCAGATGTCTTGAGAAGCGGGCTTCCTCCCTACCCCAGATCAGGCCCCTCTGTGTTCAAAGGTCTCCCCTGGCTTGACATCCTCACAGCGACCTTCAGGTCCTGCACGATGTCTCCCCAGCCCACCTCCCTCTTGTGTGATCATTCTGCTCTAAATCTGCCCCCATTTTCTCTAGTAGGCCAAGCGGCCCCCCTACATCCCAGGCCTTCGAATTTGCTCTTCCCTACACTTAGTTTTTTTTTTCCCCTCTAGAGGGACATATAGCTTCTCCCCTTGCTTCTTTTTGTCCTTATTAAAGTGCCACCTGTCATATAAGAGCTTCCTCAACCACGCAACATGGCCTGCGAACACATCAGACTGAAACTCTATAGGTGCCCCATCCTCTTCACGATTTTTGTTTTTTCCCCATGGCAGGTATCGTTCTGGGGTCCGATGCACACACCGGAGCAGCGGTGCGGCCTTTATCCTCCGTGTTTCCTGTCATCACGCAGGACTGTGCAGACTTTCGGAGGTGATAATTGATGCGAAACCCCCTTTTAAATTGTCTGTGGCTGTTCCAACAGAAGTGGCTATTTTGTGTTTCCCAGCTTCCTTTGACCTCTGAACTTCTGTTGTAATGATCTGGACCAGTCCATTTGGGACTTTAATTATACATTATCTTCTGTTACCCCTCCAAGGGTTCTAGTTTGATTTATTTACTTATTAGATAAATATTTACTTAGCCTCAACTGGGTACCAAGCTCTTCAAAACTCCAGCATTGTTTCTTAAGAGCAGAAAAGAGAAGTTATGCCAGTTTTTTGTTTGTTTGTTTTTTCAATCTCCCACCTCATCCCTGGGACAGAGCTGGTTGAGAGTCAGCTCTCCATCAAAATGCAAGAATGACAAAAACCCGTCCCTGGGCGAGGCACATTCAGTAAGCTCCACTGGTACCAAACACTTGTAGGTTAATGAATTAGGAACATCGGTTTCTTGGTGCAAATCTGCTCCCAGCTTAGTTAAGAGGTTCTTCAGTTTGAATTTGTTTGGATGAAAACAAGATGGTTCCAAATCTCTGTGTAAAACTGAAACCAGACAAGTTTCACACAGTTGCACATTTCAGAAAAAAGTTCTGCTCCCGTTTGGTAAGTATTCTGTGTATCTGAAAAGAGAGAGAGAGAAAAAAAAACCCTCCTAGTTTCCAATGGCAAAGAGATGCTTCACATCCTCTCCAAAAGCCTTTATGTGCAGTCAGTTCGCGAGTGGAGACTGGCTTCCCGCTCTGTATGCCACTCTGGGACGCCGAAAGTCACTTCTGTGACACGTCAGCTCCCAGAAACACTGTGGAACCTGTCAGAACATCCCCTCCACATGAATACAAAATGCTCTTTCTTACCCATGTCCCCAGGAACCTGTGTTCGGGGCTTAACACCCAGCCAGGCCTCTGTGAACCCGGCTGTTTGGGAGCCTTTTCTGCACACACACGTCTTTATCTTTCTGTCATTCTCGGCGTCAACCACATTCTTCGAACTTGGAGGTACGCCAATTTTTTTTTTTCTTGCAAAAAGGAAAAAAAAAGAAGAAATCAAAAGTTTTTCGGTAATTGAAATTCATGACAAATTACAGACAGGTTTTTCCTCCTTTTTTCTCTCTTAGAACAACGCGTTTTGAGAAAAGTGCCTACTTACTGAAAGGGACAATGCTTACGCTGATGGCTGGCGGTGCACGTGGCATTGTGACCCGTGGCCTCCCTGGGCTGAAAAGGACCCGTGCCCGGCTCCTAAGTCACGGGAAGACGAGTGTCCGATGCCAGGTGGTGGTGCGACTGTAACAGAAAACAGGTGGCCCTTGTGTCTTGCACCTGTGTCCTTTTGCTGTCAGTGAGAAGGGCCCGGGTAAAGGTGGCACGAGTGAGCGTGGTTGAGGGGTCCCTGCTTTCACCTGGGTGCTTAGGTCACGACCCAACATGGTGGCCTCTTCCAGTTTTACCCCAGAGGCAAATTTCAAGGAACTCCTGCTGTCGGGTATAATCGATGACTTGATTTCCAGGAAAAGGTGCTGCGTTTTCACTTTGTTCAAGCATTTGCTTTCGAGCTGATATCACCAGTGCTTTGAATCCCTTCCTTGGATAAATTTTCTTCTCCGAAGAGATGTCTTTTTCTTTGCAAGGTTACACCAAGAATATAAGTTTGGCGTTTTAAGGGGGAGCTGGTGTCTTCCAGCTCCTGGTTAATTCATCACTGTGCTCAGCTCAGTTCTCACGGTGCCTACAGCGTGGCTCGTTGCCGACAATATCTTTCTTTGCCTGCGTGTCTGTGTGTGCACGTGAGCATCCCTTCATCGCAATGAGGTAGTCGACACTTCTCTAGAATATTATACTTTCACATTATCGTCATGCCATTTAAATTCGCAGATAAACCTGTATTAATCTGGGGGAAAATGGTACTTTCTTTTTGGTTTTCTAATTCCTTTTCTCCAGACTTCCCTAAGAATACAGCAGAGATGTCATGTCATCAGTAGGGCTGGGACGAGGGGAAACCAGTGAGTATGGCAAGTGAGGGAGAGCCTCTGCAAAAAATTTAAGGAAGTGCCAAAAAAAATTAGTAATGGAGAGAAATAAGCTCTTAATGCAATGAAAAAAAAAATAATGCACACAAAATCTACAGTGAACAAAATACCTAAATTTTAAATACAAGGGAACCCGGTCCTGTGCCCTGATTTTAGAAGAATGAGGTAGATGTGCAGATTTCTGATATCTCAGGGGCGATTTGGGGAAGCACCATTCAGGGAGACGACTGCCACGGATTTTTACTTGAGAATGAAATGTGACAGGCACGGGAGTGAGTTCTGTAAGCCGGATTGTCCCCCCCTCGCTTTCGAGCTTACCACGCACAAGCTGGATCATTCCGGGCGGAATCTGTTTTCCAGTCCCGGACAAACACTTTTTATTTCTTAAGCGTCTCGCAGGGGGAGCTAGGGAGTAAGGAACACGCTGCTCGGAGAGGCGCTTTATAAAAAAGGGACTTTTTGTGGCCGCTGGATTTTGAGAGCAACTTTTGAGCAGGGCCGAGAATGGGTGGATGGTTTGTTAAAGGTCATTGTCAAGGACGTGGGATCAATTAGTATGCAGATCAGAGCCAGGGAGTTCAAAGGTATTGTTCCAATTCAATCACATTAACTGGGGCAGAAAGGAACAAACAGCATGACCTTAATCACCAAGCCCCTTACTCATTCATTCTGTGTGTGTGTGTGAGAGGGAGAGACAGAGACAGAGAGACAGAGCGAGAGGTAAGGATCTGGCTGTGTGAAGGCCCAAGAAGCTGCCCCCCTGTTATTATTCGAGAATAGAACATATACATTTCCTTCCATGTATGGTTGAGGGATGATTTCATTGAAGGCGAGCGAACTGGATGTTTTTCAATGCATGCCTTCACACATCCCCAGACACATTAAAACGCCTTGGAGGGAAAAAAAAAAAAAGTCTCACTCGTATACTGCCAAGGTACGTTTTTTTCCCCCTTCGCTCACAGACAATCCTATTCAAAATGTGCACAATTCTTGCAGGTCCTCCAAGGGAAAGGACTCGAAATCCCACGCTCTAAAGGACGATCCCCGCTGCCTAAATACACCTTTCCGCGGGGTGGTGTGAGCTATCATGGAGATGAGGGGGGAAATTTTGAATTTTTAAACCATCGCAAGAAGAAGAATTCCCACCCTCCCTTCTCTTAGAGGAAAACCCACTTGTGTTCCCGATTTGCCGGCGTTGCCCGTCGGATGGTGGGCAAACCCACAGGCGCCCCACACTCCCGACGTCCTTACAAGCATCGGGGCGCCCCACCTGCCACGAATGACACCCACAGCTCGCGGGCTGCGCCCGGCGTTTGGGTGCAAACGAGGAAGGATCCGCCTCTGACACTATGTGGCCTCGAAACGGGTCCACCTGGCGCCCTGACACCCGACCCTCCCGTCGCCGGGCACCTTGGCAGCATCCTTGGGGACCACCGTTTGCTAAACTCAGCATGACTCCGATGGGAGGTCTGATGCACCCCCACCCGGGAAGCTGGAGGCTGCACTGGGTGGGGGTGGGGGGCGGGGAAGACTGGGGGTGCTGGGGTGAGGTGGGGGAGTGCAGCCCCCCCCTCCCCATGTCTTCATTTGCATCCCAAAGCAAACACGGTGGGAAACTAAAGGTGGGAAACTAAAGGTTTTCGGAAATCGGGCTCGGCCCCCACCTCTGGCCCCGGGAAGATGCGGGCTCTGGCGAGGATGAAAGATGCGCGGGGGACCGCACCCCGTGCAGGCGATGCTGCACCCCGGGGTGTCGGGGAAGGAGGGGAAGGGCCCGTGATTCCCGGATGCTGTAACGTAGTGAGACACTTCGTGCCCTACACTCCCTGTCGGATAAATAATACAGGACATCTCACCCATGAAGGGTGATTATGGCTCCCGAGAAGAGGAAACGACTTATTAAAGTCCCGATTGGGGGCAAAAGAGAGAGAGAGGCCCCATGATTGGTAGAAATGAACAACCGGGGATGCTCCCCGTGGAAATGCGTGTCCTTTGAAAACTGTTCTGGCAGCTGAGTTATTATTACGGCTATTGTTGTTCTTGTGAGGGCCGTTCTTCATTTTGGCCTGAAATCGACTGTTTTCCAAGCACTTCTGGTTACGTGGAGGTTTCAAAAGGCGCTTTCCCCACCGCACCTTCCTCGTATATTTTTAGTGGCACTTCTGTTTGGAACGCGACGAGACATTTTCAAATGTCAACTTGCCCTCCAGTCCTGTGAAAATATTCATTCACTGTTTCATATTTTATTTGAAAGTATTAAGCCACTAAAAAAAAAAGAGAGAGAACAAAACAAAATACGATCCTTAAAACCAAGCGTTTACCCAATTAGTCACAGAAGCACCATTTTCCCTTCCATCCCACTGTTTTGATGTTTTCCATGAATTTGGGTCTAGGATAGGCATTTTCCTCTTCTTTTTCTTTCCTCTAAACAAGGTCACGGATTTTTTTTTTTCCTTCCCCAAATGAGGACCAGAAACCCCCGTAGAAGATTAAGTGAGTCCTTACAGCGTTCTAGAAGTGAGTGCTTCTTTCCTATAATAAAAGGTGTCTAAAAGGTTCGCTACAGCTTTAAACAGAATTACAATTTACTTCTTTCAAGTGTCCAGGCCATAAATTCTTCTCAATTCCCTCTCTCTCTCCTTGTCGGAATTAATGAGATCAGATCTGATCAGGGCGCTGATGTGTTCAGCGCCAAATCACACAACAGCGTGCACACCCGTAATGGAATTTGCATCTAATGCATACATAAATCAAACATCTTTCTGGACATTTTCATATGCATAATGTCATTTCATCCAGTTCTCTCTGTGCAGAGGGGGAGATTTTTCTCTCTGAGAGAATGACTTTCTTTAATGCTTTCATTTTATTTTCGCTGACTGCAGTCCCGGGGAACGCGTTGGGTCGGAGAAGCTTTCGGGGCGCGGTTGACAGTTCCTTTTCCAAGAGGGGTCCTTCACATTTATCATGCCTCTTCCTCGGGGGCTTTGTTATGCAAATGTGGCTGAAATTGATAATTCCAAAGTGCTTCATTTCGGCTCCTCAGCGGTTGGAGATGGTAGATAAAAAGAAACTGACAAGACACACTGATTGCCCTCAATGCTTGTAACTCTCTTGCTAACAAGGCTGGATATTGTTAAAAATTCCTATTGTTATGAGGGTGACGCTCCCATTATGCAGGCCTTGCAAATTTCGGATTTGAATATTAACCCTTTAATCGCCTCACCCCCCACGACCCCTCCAAAAAAAAAAATATCAATCGTCATCAGATGGCTTAAGGACCCCAAACATCAAATTATTCTTCTGTTGTGGTGAACAGCTGGGGGACCCTGAAAACACTTCATTAATCATGTGTTCCCAAGGCAAACTTTACCTCGATTTTCAAATGCAAAGAAAGGGGGTTATCTCAAGCAAAGGGGAGCCCCCGCCAAGTGCTGAGTAAAGATGTTGAGACTGCGTCTCCCTGAGTGTACACACACAAAAGGCTGGAAATTAATAAATGAGAACAACGTTTTGTAAAAGGCACCTGGCTTTTCCTCCCCGTCCCGGTCTCTGCAAATGGCGATAGCAGTATTTGAATTTGCCACCCTCCCGCTTTCCTGTTCAGACCAAAAAAGGCCTCAGGGAGGGGATGTGTGCCTTCTGTCCCCAGAGCTAAGTTGATTTTACCTGTCGGACCAGGCGCAGGGGGGAAAATATCTCCCAGCATCCTTCTCCCACGCGGGATAGGGAAATCTGAATGTTATCATCGCGGAGGAAGCATTGCAAATTGAGGCGGCTCTGGGCGTTAGCATATCAATAAGGCGCTGGGAGTTGCTGGGCCTGTGAGGAGGCTTTGCTGGCTGGGGCCTGTGGCTGCAACTGGGCCCAAATGCCGGCACTTGGGGGACAAGGTGATGGGACATTTATTCTCAAAATCAAGGCCAGGCTCTCTCAAATACCAAGACCGGAAGCCAGACGCAAAGGCCTCCTGTTTACACACACACACACACACACACACACACACACACACACACTCACACACACTCACACACACACAATTACAGTTTCCCTGGAAAGCCATCAGACCCCCATCCGGAGCTTCCCGGCTTGAAAAACAGAAACTTAACAAGAATGCGCCTGGCAGCTAATTAAAATTTGGGGACTCGAATGTCTTAGCAGCTTTCCCATGGCGACCGTGTCTCTCTAGAACCGTCCACCAGGTAATTGGCCTTGCTGTTAAACCTTGCAGCCACTTAGGATTCTGTTTTCTTGGGGAAATGTTGCTAGTTTAGGAAGGAAACCCTGCCAATTGGTGAGTTACGCTTTCAAATAAAAAAAAAAAAAAAGAAAAAGAAAGAAAAACATTCCCCTTTTCAATGAAGCTCTGGAGCTTGGAGAAGAAAGCCGCCTCTTGGAGCTGCGAGGCTGGGATCACCCGGGTGGTGACGGCATCAAAGCGCCGCGTCTGCCCAGCACCGCGGCCTCGCAGGGCGAGACCTGCCAAATTACGGCAAATAAAAGGGACGTGGGGGCCACAGGCCCTTCTGGCCCCCTGGACGAAGGAGGCGACGTGGAGCTGAGGGAGTTTGCAACATGACCTCCGGCTTGCGTGCTCATCCGAGCCACGGTGCAAGCCCATGCGCGTGGACTCACAGGGATGCACAGGACACTGGGGACCTTCCCGGGGGGTCCCACAGCCGGCCAGGCAGAGACCCACGCCACGCACAACCTAGTCAGGCTTTCAGGAGCTCGGGTCTCCCCTCAGCAGCCCCCATGCCACCTGTCAGTCCAGAAAGGAAGGCAAATTAAACCGCTGTCACAGCCCCCCTGCACGCGTCTCTTTCCTGCCAGGGCATTTCACTCTACCCCCTGAAAACACCAAGCTGAACTGTAATGCCATTTCAGATCCCAGCACCCCAGCCCCAGCTCCAAAAGATTCTGTGAAAACATCTTGTTTACGGGAGACACAGATTTGGGTCAAGGAGGCAACTCAGGCGGTCACCGTCCCATTCCTAGTGTCCACGGGGCCCACCGACTCGCGTGGGGCTCCTGCCTTCGTGACTCGCTTCTGTCGAGTCCTGCTCTGCATGCTGGCTGTCAGGAAGACCAGGAGCGCGGCCACATGTGCGTAATGAAGACGGCAGCCCGTCCTCCCTAAACGTCGCGTGAGTCATTAAATCAGCAGGTTATAGTCAAAACTGCCGTCCAAACCAGGCTTCTTCATCAATATCTGCTACGCTCATCAGGGCCCATGGCGGCGGTGGCAGCAGCTGCCCTCGTCCCCACCGCCCTCCCAAGGATCAACTAGATTTTAAAAGCTTACACTTTCCTAGGAAAAGAGAAGGCTTATCTACAGTTTCCCAAGCCGCTTTTAGGATGCGAGATTGCAAGATGAGCCTGTGTGCATTTAATGTCTATTTTATTTTCAATTACACTTTGCAGTGGCTCCGAACACCTCCCGTTATCTGTAGATTGCACGATACCCGTTGGGCACTTGAAAGTGAGTTTTTCGGAGTCTACTGGATTTGAGAGGATTCTTTTCGTCTGTTGGCAGACTGGTGCTCCCCATCCTGCCACCCCCACACCCCAGTTTCTTTTTAATAAGAAATCTTGGTAGCTGGTTTCCATCTCCTCCCGTGTACCGAGGAATGCCCAGCCGGGACCAGGGCGTGATGCCCCGGGCGAGTGGGGGAGGCGTGGGCACAGGCCTGGCTCTTCCGCAGGCATCCGGGTCTCCAGGGCCAGGGTGAGGGGCCTGGGTGCTGCTTTGTGTGCGCAGGAAAGGTGTAGGGGTGTCCTTGCTCACTGGCATTTAATTTACCAGTTGCTCTGAGCTGGGGCTTTGGCAGATTCTGCTGGAATCTGAAAGACAACCTGTCATACCCAGGGCCTGCTGCCGACTGCTGAAATTGAGAAACTTGGCAGATATGCAAACAGTAACTGGGTTTGAGTTGTTTTGATTACAAGTTAAACAGAGAGTCGTTGGCAGGGCCAATGTATAGCTGCCGAGGTTCTTACTCTCTCCTCTTTCTCTCTTTTCTCTCTTTTTCTTTCTTCCTCTTGGCAAAATGCGTGGACACGGCTGGTGATCTGTGCCGAATCCGGTAGCGCCTCGGCTTGGCAGAGCCGGGGTTTTGTGGGAGAACGAGGAAGGGTCACTTTCTCCCTCTGGACTCTCCCTCTGTGCTTGGAGTCGGGTTAAGCGTGTGGAACGTGAACCTGGACTCGGTCCCATCCACACACTCACTCAGACTTTCCCTCGAGGTGGTCTGCGCAGGGACAGGGCCCAGGATGCTGAAATCCAGCATCATTTAGAAATGCGGGGAGGCTTTCAAGATTAAGAAATAAAGGGGAGAGCCGTTGAAGAGAAGCCACGTTTCAAACGTTCGCCCAGAGAGAAACAGAAAGAAGAGGGGAATCTGCTTCTGCCTGGTTTCACTTTCATTTGAGCAAGGTTTGGACCTTGATTCCTGTCTGTCCAGTCGTGCCCGGTGTGTTTGGGCCAAGGAAACTTTACTCTTTGGGGATGGGATGTCCTGCCTTACTGGGGACTGTGGATTGGGGGAGGAAGACAGAAAGAAAAAAAGAAAAGTGAGGAACAGGCTCTGGTCCTTTCCCTCCGTGGCCCCGGTGTCCCGCGCCTCACCATTGGGGCCAGAGGTTTGCACGGCGTTCTGTCCTGGGATGAGCTAACCTAGCGATTTTAAGGCCAAAGACCATGTTAATTCTGGAGCGAGGGCAAGGATGACATCTAATTGCCGCTGTCACTGTCTAGGCTGGCTGGCTGGAGGCAGATTTCCGAGAGAGGCTGCTTCATGTGGCGACAAACACATTTGATTTACAGAAATGAGACTTTTTCCACCCCCCCGCCCCCCCGCAAGTGGAAGGCTGAAACTCTGAACACTGACAGAGTTCTTGGAAAGAGCCCAAATATAGCGAATCAGACTTTTTTTTTTTTAATCTACCAATTTGACCATAAAAAAAAAAAAACTTGGTTGAAAAATGTTAAAACAAAACAAAACAAATCCCCAACACTGGGCTCCGTAATGTGTCTCTAAAGAAAGTGAGTTCTGAAAGGGCCTCGTTTGGACAAAGTTAATTACTGCACAATAATTGCATTTTAAATTCAGTTTCCTTCTAGATGCAGTAAATTGTACAGCTCCTGATTAGAGGAAAAAGTAAGTTCCTCTGTGTGTAAGTTGTTAATTGCTTTTGTCAGAATCTGACGGTCCCACGACTTCCTTCTTGAAGGAATGAAGCTTCCCGAGTTGGTAGGGGTTGGGAGTTGTTGGGCCTGAAAAGCTGGGAGTAACTTTGTCGTGCCAATGAGGCCACGCGGATTCCCGAGGCCACGCGGATTCCCGAGGCCACGCGGATTCCCAACGTCACGGCACGTCCTCGATCCTGTGTCATGGGGGCTGGGACTTAAATGGGAAGCACAATCGTGTTTGGACAAGCGTCGCCTCTGCCACTTTTTCCTACATGAGCCCTGCAGTGCAATCCTCACTCAGCCCCGTGCGTTGCTGCCATTAATGGTTCTGTTTTTATTTGTTTTCATTATTTTTTCATGGTTATATACAAACGAAAAATAATTTACCATCTTAACCGTTTTTAAAGGCACATTTCCGTACCATCGATGACGGCCACCGTCTTGCACAATCGTCATCACTCTCTATTTCCAAAATGTTCATCACCCCAAACGGAAATTCTGTTCCCCGTTAAGCAACCGCTAACTCCCAACTCCTTTCCCCTCTGACGCTGGTACCCTTAGCCTCCTTTCCGTCCCTATAAATTCACCCATTCTAGGAGTTTCCTGTCAGTGGAACCATATCCTGTTTGTCCCTCTATGGCTGGCTCATTTCACTTTGCGTAACATTGTCAGCCGTGTCGTCACCTGTGTCGGAAATCTGTTCATTTTCTTGGCTGGGTAATGTTTAAAGTACAGATAGGCCACCTCTTGTTTATCGGGTCACCCCCCGAGGGACACTTGGGTTGCCTTTGCTCGTCGTGAATGCTGCTGCTATGAGCCTTTGTGTACAGTGTCCGTTTGTGTCCCCGTTTTCAACTCCGTTGGGTAGATACCTAGGGGTGACATTGCCAGGTCGGGTGGCGACCCTTAGATTTAACTTTTTGAGGAGTCCGGTGGTCCTGTCTTTCATGAGAAGGACCTGGGGCTCAGAGAGGTTACGCCACTGGCCGGTCACACGGGACTAGCCAGTCTCAGCGTCAGCATTTCAGCAGGGGTTCGTCAGGCTCTTCCTCTCTGTCACTCTTCCTCCTCAAAGGCACAAGGGTCCTTCTGACCCTCAAGAGGATTCTCATCATCTGCAAGGTGGGAAGCTTCCCTGGGGAACAGCCACACGACCCGCACCAGGAGTCATGTCCCTTTGGCTGTTTCGAGCCCCATTCGGTCACCCCCGCGCCTCCTCCCGATGTGGCCGTGTGTTACATACAGACTCGGGTGGCAGGTGTCCCTTTCAAAGCAGCGGCACAGGGGACACCAAACGAACAGTGTT
Source organism: Cynopterus sphinx (assembly GCA_030015415.1). Taxonomy (NCBI): domain Eukaryota; kingdom Metazoa; phylum Chordata; class Mammalia; order Chiroptera; family Pteropodidae; genus Cynopterus; species Cynopterus sphinx. The sequence continues at coordinate 140,170,512 of CM057384.1, forward strand.
TATTTGGGGTAGGGGGAGCGCAAGAGACAGATGAATACGGGTGTGCTGACACGATTTGGGGTTTCCGACCTTTTCCAGTCTTTTCCTGGGTCCCTGATGTTCCTCTTCTCTCTGCGGAGCACAGATTCCAGCTGATCTGGAAGCGCCTCGTGGTTCTGCTGCCGTCTGTGTTGCTGTGAGGTGTCCTGGGACACCCGGCGGCTCGGTCTCGTGGGTCTGTGTGTATGGACGACTGGAGACCATGCATTTTACGACGAATGTCCTAAGTACTTGAAGGTTATCTCTGTGCTGATTTAACGTGGAAAGCATCCAGGTAGATGAATCTGATGGGCTCTTTGTACAGGGGTAACATTTCCAAAGCCTGCTTCTGGGTTGGTTTTATCAGATTTCACGGGCACTCTTGTCTTCATTATTCACTGATTTAAGGCAGAAATTTGGTCTAATTTGAAAAATTTGACTGCAATCTCTTGTGAACTTGATCTGTTTCTCAGTTCAGGATTTTATAGAATTGCTGTTTTCGGCATTACCGAAATCTGTGTTAGCCAACGTTAAATTTTTTGACTCCTCACCCAAGATACTCAGAATCGTGATTAAAATACATTGGACCAACCAATTCCATTTTTTTCCCCCCAGAATGTAAACTGAAACACAGCTCATGTTTACTTGAGGTGATACTAAAAGTTGCAAATCACCTGTAGCATCTATTGTGCTTGGATGCTGAGGACTTTGCCGTTTTTTGAGATACAAAGCCTTCGTTAAAGGTAATTTTAAAAAATCTGGTAACCCTCTTTGTTATACAACAAACTCAAATCATTCTTCTTCCAGGTTTGTAATTTTGTTCAGGGTGATTATTTTTTCCAGTCCATTTGCTCTGCGACCCTTGCCCTAACCGGAATGAATTCACAACTTCGTTCTAGGGTTACCTGTCTGTCCCCATTTGCCAGGGCTTTTCCCAGCTTTGGTGCTGAAAGGACTGGGAAGCCCTTCCGTCCAGGGACAACCGGGACAGTTGGCTTCGTCATCACCCTTCCCGACACTTACGCATGTGAACTGTTACTCAAAGATTCACTCGTAAGTGGGTCTTACTAATGTGTCAGTGGATTGCGAAGTTGTCTGTGGGTCAGCGTGTTAGTGCCCACGGGTAGTCACAGCTTTATCATTTGGGCTCTGATAGGTTAGTGGTGGCGTGGACTTGGTGTTACTGATTTGACACAAGGGATGTATTTGAGTATTGTTCGAACACGGTTGCACCATGCATAATAGAGCTTACACGCTGTGATGAGCTCGTATAATAGTGTATGTTTGTGTATAAGGTGTAATTCTCCAATTCTGGAAACGTCGTGGAAGTGACCCAGTGTCCAGTTGCTGATTCCATTCTTTAGGTCTCAATATCTTGGCTATTTTTTCTTTATTTCTTCAAATGTGCCAGAGAGGCTAATCTGTATTATGGATTAATGGCCTGCAATCTATTTATTTATTTATTTGTTTATTTATTTGTTTGTTTGTTTATTTATTTATTTATTTATTTATTTATTTTGCAAAATGAAGGCCATTTAAGGCTTCACAAATTCATATAAACAGACGGTCAAAATATATAGATATTTACATGTCTATCAACTTACTTATTATAAGTTTTGTAAAGAATAGTTCCCAAGGGTGTTAAACTTCTCTTCCTTTAAAAATGTTAAAATATTTCGATTTGTAATAGTGGGTTCCCAATCAGGAAATTAAACAAACAAACAAACAAACAAACAAACAAACGACTCTTCAACTACCCAGGCTCCCATAATAAAGAAGTGTACAGGGAGAAAAAGAGAGATATGAAGTATAAAAGAATGATGATTTCCTTAGTGGCAATAAAATGGCATGAATTAGGGGTACAAATGTTCTGAGTGATTTATAACACTTGAAATTTATTTAAAAAATGGTTTCATGTAAGGAAATAACAAAAGCTGGTTGTTATTCATAGAATGGATAAAAGAACATGAATCTAAATATGGATCCTAACAGCTGTCTCTTAAAAGGATCTTATTATGCCATTTATTTAAATTATTTTCTTAAATTTTTTTCTCTTAGACAGTGCACTTAATCCTGCAAAGTGGCATTATGTATTTGTTTACATTTGAAACTGTTCTCCTCTCACAGTTTCTCTGTTGGTGTTACTCTTGGTCTCAACTTATCAATAAGTTATTTAATAACTGCACTTACTTTTCACTTGCCTTATATTATTAACTATTTGTAACAAGTACAAAGACCGTTGATTTAAAAGAGGTTTAATCTGAGGCTAAAAATACCTTGTGAAATCGCATAAACTTAGCAATTATATATTTTTCCTCAACTAAAAAAAAAATAGAATTTATTACTAAGCCAGCCTAAATGGATGTCACCTTTGGTTTTAAAAGCATTAAAATTGGCTTTAATGCCTCGCCGACTCATTGAACATTTACATACACATGAGAAATGAATAGTTGGAAAGCAACGGAACACCTTGTTATAAAATAGACGTTTTCATTATGATTAGAAATAAAAGCAATGCACCGTATTTGGGATATTAACTGATGGAGAACAGAGAGTGATATATTTTTCACGAATTAAAAACTGAATCAAGAAATTCAGTTTATCGCCAGTTACCTTCTAGATTTAAAATGTCATTGAGAGTTTTAGAGAAAACTCTTCTTGTAGGTTACCTGTGGTTCAGACATGACAGTTGACAGCATCCTCTGTGTGTCTTTGACGGCCCCCTCCCCCAAATTGACAAACCTAAAGCTGATCTGATTCTCATCAACTGCACAGCGTAGTACTCCAGGTTTGGCCATGAGTTTATCTACTCAACTATTTTTAATTTTCTCTTAAGGAGAAGACACAACTCAGTGAAGCCTCTTTTCAGCTGGATAATGGGGCTGATAATGCAATGTGCGTCAAAGACAGGTATGCCAATTCGAATTATGCAAATTTCGATAGTTCCATATAAAATAGGAATACAGTTTGCTAAGTCTTAATGTGAGATCTTGTGAATCAGAAAAGGAAATATTTTGCAATGTAAAGAAGTAGAGGATTTCGAATTTGTCCTGTCAAGAGAATCCTACACCGTGTGGATGCCAAGGCTGCATGGCACCTCCTTCCTAATCTGGAAAAGTGACACGCCTGCCATCTTTTGTCACATGCAGCGAGTTTTGAATTAAGGAAGCTCACAAGGACTGGGGACCTTTAGGAACCCCCTAGGGGAAAGTGAGGGCTTCCTGATTTGGCAAGAATGAATGCCTGGGTGTGACATGGTTTGCAGGATGCAGACAGCATTTCCGACGGGCCCGCTGGGCAGCGCCATGAGAAAGGCCTGCACTGGCTTCCCTGTGGGGGACCTGGGGTTTCTTTCTTCTCAGGCAGCCACAGAGAAATTCCCTTTTGCTTCAAAGGACGAGAATCCTGCTGTTTATTTAGGCTGTGGGTCTAGAACCAGATTATAAAGAACTTTACTCTGAGGGATAAACCAGAATAAATCATTATTCTCCATTTCGTTACAGTTATTTCTGTAGCTCCCTGACCTTACTGACTAGTTAGACATATTTGAAGTGTTTAAAATGAGTGTTTTCCAAAGGCTGGCTTCTAATGTCTTTTTAAAATGAATAAATGATTAGCCATGCCTTGTGCAGAAATTACACAAATAAAATAAATTTTTTCCAACTGGAAAGGATAATAGTTTCAGTTATTTTAAAGATAATTAATTGGCATTATAAGATTAGATTCAACTGACTGAAATTTGAGGGAAATATTAATAGCTTAATATGTATTTTTAGAATCAAATTTCACAATGTGACTCTTATCGTCTTGTACTCGTACGCACAAACAACACTGAAATTTCTGGCCTGAAATCTGGGATGAATCTACAAGTGCTGATTCTACCTAGATTTCTAGGCAAGAACGTACAGAAGTTGAAAATTTCAGAGTTAATTATGTCAGAAGCCTGAGGCTGCTTTGGAGGAGGTGTGAGCTTCTAGAACAAAAACAGGTAAAATGAAATTGTAGACACACATTTATGGTGGTATGTTTTTGTGTATTTGAGAGAGAGAGAGAGAGGGTGAGGGGGGAGAGAGAGAGAGAGACGTCGAGAATCAAATTGTTTTCATATTTGTGCACTGCATATATATAATTTTTTTTATTGTAAAAAATGTTTCCAGGCTGTGCCTGATGTCAACGTGAATTTTTTCTTGTTATTATGCCCCTTGTCTTCCGCTATGATATGTTGGATTGTTTTGGAATATTAATGCTTGGTATACCACAGGAAAAAATACTCAAAAAGTATTTATAAAGTAAATAAGCTTTAATTAAATATCATTGTCAAGCATTAATCATTACAGCGCCGCTCCCTATGGAAATAAGTGTGGATATTCAATTTGTTTTGATTATGTGTGAATCGGAACAGAAGCCTTGTTTGTCTGCTGCTTTGGCCCTCACAGTGGAGCCCCCGTGTGTCTCGGTCCAGAAACCCATAAGGAGAACACCTTCTGCTTGGATTCAGAAGAAGAATCAGTCACTTTTTATTGTGTAGAATGTGGTGATAAATATTTTTTGAAAACAGAAAGACTATCTATCCACAGGCCGCGCGTCGGATATGGAGGGGCGTCTGTCTCTGTCAGTCCACACTGCCACGTATACAGGTGCTAATATTTTTATTCTCAACAGGGAGATGGGGAAATTTTCATCAGAATATGAAATAGGCACAAACATGCTGCAGGTTGTCACTGACAGAATCTTTTTCGGGAACTCCTACTACCATCAATCCTCGCAACTTCAGATTCCCAGATAAATTAGGTTATACCATGTCCTCCTTGATAAAGTCACTATTTTTGCTGCTTCTCTCCACCTTAGAATGTTTTCTAATAAATGCTTTATGGGGAAAACCCCCTTAAAGCTGCTGCTAATGGGAGTGAAGGTGGAATGAAGCATGGCAGGGGCTAAGAGAGAGAGAATTAGCATGTTTAAAGCTCCTACTGTGTGCCTGGGACTTCATTTGCAGGCTCTGTTTGATGCTCAGAGCAGCCTGGAAAGCAATTCCTGTGCTTTTTATTTTCTAGATCCTGAACAGAAAGAAGGTGGGAAGGGACAAGGACATGTTCAAGGTCATGTAGCTGGTCAGGACGTGAAACATCTTGGCTCTAAACCGATTCTCTTTCCCCAAAAGTATTGGCATCCCTTTACAAAGAAAGTGCATTTTAAAAACAATGCACTTTAAAAACAATGGCTGATTCAGTAAGTAGGTAAATGAAGGAAATGATGAAAAGCAATTTAAAGCTGATTAATTTAGAGCATACAGAGGATGCGATGCACAGAAAGGGTATGATCACCTCTGTAAGTGCCCCAGCTTCCTCTGACTGCCCTCTCCTCACTCCGTGCTATGGGCAGCTCACTCACCGCAAAGGTCAAGGAAACACCTGACACGGATGAGCCCTTTACCAGGTTCCAAAGAAGGGCTGGGGACAGAGGTGAACCAGGACGGTCCTTTCCCTCAAGGAGCCAACAGTCACTTTCTCATCAGGAGAGGCAGGCACATTCAGTCATCCATCCATCCATCCATCCATCCATCCATCCATCCATTCATTCATTCATCCATCCACTCATAGAGCATTTACTGAATATCCAACACTGTCACAAGGTGGTGAGAACACAGTGGTGATGGGCCATGGTCATGTCTAAAGATAAGAGAAGAAAACAGACAGTTGTAGTATATAACTATAGGTGTAACCTAGTCCTCGGCAATGGGACAGAATGGGCATTATGGGAGTCTGAGGAAGGGCCACCGGACAGGCCTGGGAAGATACAGTGGTACAAGAAATAATTCTTGGAAAAGGCGTGTAGGAATTGATCAGATAAGATCAGGAGACCTGCAATGTGGGTAGGAGAGGGATTGCTTGGAGTGGGTTGGAAAGGCTCAGGTGAGCATTTTAAGGTGGAAGTGTCAGGAGAGGGAGGCACGTAGCACTCCATCGTGTGCCCTGCTGGGTCTTCTGAATTCGTTTTGTAGTCTCTGTGTCCCCAAATGTTTGTGCCTTGATCACCTTGGTTGGCCGTGGAGTCCCACCTTGTATTGCTCCCTTGGGAATGGTTTTTCATTCAATTATTTCTTCAACGACAGAAGTGGGGCAAGATCGATCCATCCATTCATCCATCCATCCATCCGTCTGTCCATCCATCCATCCATCCATCCATCCATCCATCCATCCATCATCTATCTAACCACAGTCACATTGGGGGTGAGGACTTCAACAGAGGGTTAGTGGGGGGCACACAACTTAATCCATAATAACATGTTTTTCTTATTTCTTCCTCACGACGACTGTCTCCCATACTGAGATCAGGAAGCTAAGCTCAGGGTCCCAGAGCTGTTAGGAGACAGAGCTGAGCTCCCGACCTCGCTCTGTCTGAGTTCAAGGCCCACCCTCTTGATTCTCCCTGCTGGGCACTGCAGGCCTCCTGGTTGATGGGCCATGGCCAAAGTTTGCGACTTTTTCTATTACTATGTATTTTGCTTAATCGCGTGTAATGAGATTGTGGCAGCAGTAAACTGAAGCTGGTTTCAAGCAGGAACTGCATTTAGCACCGTTAACTGAATCAGTCTAGTTAGTTGGAACAGAACAGTGGCTGTTTGCCCCATAATAAGGAAATTGAGTTTCTCATAAAACAGCTAATTCATGTCCTAATATACTGCAGAGCACATCACGGGTTGAGCGTCCCAAGTCCCCTTACAGACCATCTTGGCTCTGCTCGGACTGCAGTGTGGCTTCGGGCAAATTGTGACGTTGCTGGTGACTTCATGTCCAATTGGTGTGAGGGGACAACAAGGGACCCTCAGCTACTGAGTGGGGCTAAATGTGCACGATCATGGTGAATCCTCTGTGTTATTAGGCATGGGTTACAAGTAGGAAAACTAAGTCTCAGAGAAGCTAAGTAACGAGATTGAATGACCCTGTGGATGGAGAAGCGTGTGGAAAACTCTACAGACAGTATTAATTACTTCTCATAATCGTACCCCAATATGACTTCAGGGGACTGTGATAGAATAAAAATGGTGGCCAAGGCCTGGAGACTCTTCTCGTTGAGAGATAGAGTCTGTTTCCCCTACCCTTGAACCCACTGGCCTCAGGGATTTGCTCCATCCCTAGAATCCAGTGGAGATTCTGCCCTGTGGCACCTGTGAGGCTGGGTCATGAGGAGTCTTTCTGCTTTTTCCCTGGCCTCTTTATTCACTGGTCACCTGAAGTTGAAATACAGTTTTTCCTTGCCCAGAAAGGTGCTTTTTATCTCTCTAAACATAATGCTTCCCAGAAAGGTGCTTTTTATCTCTCTAAACATAATGCTTCCACCTGACCCCAAAATTTTAAGTCTCATCTATTCTACCCAAATATAAATGTCTGTCTTGTGCACATTATTTCTCCCTTCTCTCAACCCAGCAGTAAAAGACCGTTCCGATGACACAAATCACATCGATTACAAACAACCATGTGCTGACACGTGGCTCTTACCTCTGCTGGTGGGACTCCTGGCTAGTCCCTCTCGATCGTCCTTGCCACCTGCCTTCTACTGCTCATCATTAAGCGTTGTGCTTTATCTGAGCTTCTTCGATTTTCTTACCAACCCACTTTCCCTGCATGATCTCATTCATTTCTGCACCTCATTTATCACCTGTGCTGATGATTCTTCCATTGAGCATCCCACTGAATATTTAATTCATAAATTCAGGACGTGATTATCCAACCGCCCAGTAGCAATGGGTAATTTTACGTGTCAACTTGACCAGGCCACAGGGTGACCAAATATTTGGTCCAACATTATTTCTGAATATGTTTTTAAGGATGCTTCTGGATGAGATTAGCATTCAAATCAGTGGACCAAGTAAAGCAGACGGCCCTCCCTAATGTGGGTGGGCCTCATCCAATCAGGTGAAGATCTGATTAGTAGAGAAAGAAGGACTAAAAGGGAACTCCTCCTGCTTCATTGCTTTAGCTGGGACATTTGTCTTTTCCTGCCTTTAGACTCAAACTGAAATATTGACTCTTCTTGGATCTCGAGCCTGTTGGCTTTCAGGCTGGAACTTATGCTATTGCTTCTCCTGGGTCTTTAGCTGGCTGACTCATCTTGCAGAACCACGTGAGTCATTATTATAAATCAATCTCTATCATCTGATTGTCCCATCCATCCATCCATCCATCCATCCATCCATCCATCCATCCTTCCATCCATATATCCATCCATCCATCCATCCATCCATCCATCCATCCATCCATCCATCTATCCATCCATCCATCCATCCATCCATCCAATCATCTCTCTCTCATCTATCTATCTACACACACACACACACACACACACACACACACACACACACACACACACACTATTGATTCTCGTTCTCAGAGGAACCCTAATAGACCAGTGGACACCTCCCCCTGGTTGATCTGCGTGTCTGAAAATAGAGTCAGCAATCCCCCTGCCCTCGTCATCCTCCCCAAGTGATCATCTCCTGATGAGTTTTCCATCTAAGTATGTGGCATCACTAGTTTCCTTAGTTACCAGCGTTCTTGGTGTTCTGGGTTGGGATTGCTGGGTGTCATCTACCTCTCCACTAAGAGAAGACAGTTTTCTTTGGGAAGAGCGTTTCCTGTTTTGTATACTGTTGAACACCCCCCTGCCCTTAAAACAGTGCTTTACACACAGTAAGACACTCAGCAATTGTCAGCTGGATGGACAAAAGAACTTAGAGAGTGCCTACCACGCTGCGGCGCTAAGGCTAGATACTACATGAGGTATGCTTTCGCTCATCCCGCAGCGACTCCGGGAGATGGGCATCCGCGTTGCCATCGAACAGAAGAGGAAATATTGGCTAAGAGTCTCTCTAACTGGGCTGCATTCAGGTGGATTTGTGAAGCTTTAGATCCACAGAGTCACATGGTGCAACCTTGGAGAATAAGGTTTAAAGGCGGGGTTGGTGGAAAAGGACTCTGGGATTCTCATGGCCCCAAAAGCTCGGAGTCACTGTTCTTGAAGGCTCCTCTCCATCATTTATCCTTGCAAAGTGCCTAGGTGTTTGCAGGGCTCATGTTTGGCTTCTGTCACTAGAGGACTGGCCTCTGAGAGCTAGTCCCCACCACCCCTGATATCCTTAGTGTGTCCCTTCCCTCCGGATCCGAGCACAGTGTGTGCTTCTTCGGTGGATGTTCCAGGAATAGCTGGCAGTTGTGGTCTTTACCAGCTCATCCCATTGCTCTACACTGTCTTTCATGCACACAAACAATAAGACCATTACTCGAAACCAGTTGAGAAGATGGTCGAGCTATCACTAGGCCCTAAAAGAACTATCTCTGTCCTGCTCCTTTCCTCAGACAGGGACATCCCCCACCATGCAGGTACCTGAGGTAGAAATCCCAGAGTATGTCTTCGAGTCTTTCTTCACCCAGATCTAAATCCCGTGAATGTCTCAGCGAAGATCCTCAAGTCTGCCCTCCCGCCACTGCTGTGCTGTGGACCTGACCCCCTTGGTTGGACCACAGGAGCAGCTTCCGATCTGGTCTCCTGCTGTCCACTTCCTCCCCTTCCAGGCCCACTGTTCTGTCCTTCTTTAGATGAGCATCCCGTCATGCTGCTCACCTCCTTTAAGAACCATTCGTTCCTCCATCTTCAACATCAAGGCTGGTGGGTCAAGTCTGTCTTAAGCTTCGCATCTCTCCTGTCTCTTCTTCCATCATCGCGTCTGTTTGGCTGACCCTTCCACCCGTCTTTTCCACTTTTAAGGGTCCTCGTGATTACATTGTCCCACCCAGATACTCTAAGGTGGTCTCTCTCCTTTAAGGTCTTTGTCCTTAAATTTATCTGTAAAGTCCCTTTTGCCATGTAGTGACTATGCTCATGGGTTTCAAGGATTGGGGTGTGAACACCTTTGGGCCATTCTTCTGCCTCCCTCTGTGACTTAGCATTGTCTGTTTCCTCTGCTTGGATTCCCCTTCTTCCCTTATCACCATGTGACTTTCCAGAAATTGTACTTCCTCTCTGCAACTGTCCCTGCTGACCCCACATCCACACCCTTGACCTCTTGCACTGTCCATAGGCAGTTTATCACTTGGCTCCCACTGGCTTTCACCAGAACTCATCGCATTTTCCGGTAACGATTGGTTTGCAAGGCAGTTTTCTAAGCCAGGACAGAAAGGCCTGAGTGTTGCACCCAGCACAGAGCCTGGCACATAGTAGGTGCTAATAAATGCATGCTGCATGTAGACTTCTTTGTTTTCTAAGATCACCATTTGGCCACAGTTCCTGCCTCAAAGGGTGACACCGTAGTAAGCTGACTTTTGTTACTTTCCAAGGCCACCCCAGACATGTATGTTATTTACATACATGGCAGGACAGCCTGCTGGTTAAGGCAAAGACTGAGACGCTAGACAGCCTGGGTTATGTGCTGGCTCCCCCAGCTAGGAGATGGATGACTTTGGGCAAGTGAGTTATTCTCTCGAGGCCTCAGTTTTCTCATAGGAGAAAGGGTTTAATAACAATGTCTACTGAAGGATGCTGTGAGGATTAAGCTAATCACACAATTCCTGGACAAAGGCCAAACCATCAGCCGCAAGACTCTCCATGGCGACACTTCAGAGCTATAAAATCGATGGCTATTGGTCGTTTTCAGAATAATAACTCCTGGTTTCTCATGTCGTTCTTCATCTGATAGGGTTTTAATTTTTTTTCTTTAATGTTTCTGAATGTCTTGAAAGGGAACATTCCTTCGAAATGTGCCCAAGGGCCGCTCATTTCCCCTAGCATCAATCATAGAGAGAGGAGGATGGGGCTGTTGGGGAGAACGCCATGCAGCACCTGTAAGGGAGACGGGGTGGAGGGCCTCACAGCCAGGTGGCCTCCCACTGATCGGGCAGCCTTCCCAAAGCCCAGACTCCGCAGGACCCTAAGTGGAAGGAGAGGGGGTCCCAACCTCCATTCATCAGCTTCCGACATGTGAAAATCTCAAACACTTGGGCTGGGAACCGGAGGTAGAGAGCAGGCTCTGGCAGCGCAAGATGCTGGAATTCATTGGTATTTAAAAACACTCCCCTGCCCTTTTTCATTATACAGCCTAACATTTGAAGACTCCAAAATCACTGCTTATTAGTACAATATAACTTGGAGAGCATGGAAGTGGTGTTGGAAAGAAAAACCCTGCATTAAAGAAGTAAGAGTCTAAAGCGACGTGGAGGGTAAATACAGAATTCTCCAAAAACCTCCCAAACCTCTTGGCCTGGCCTGTCTGCTGAAGAGCTGCAGGTTGCTGGTGAGAAATGCCGTCTAGTTCGCCTGAACCATACAGTTTGGCACTCACAAGCTCTACTTGAGAATTTGATTATGTAAACTGTTTTGGATCCTTCTCTGATCGATTGCTTTGTGCAAGTGTACGTCTTTCAGCTCATCATATCAGGGCCGATTCTGTCCTAGCTCTGTAGCCCCTCCCACTGCTTGGCCTTGGTATTGGAACATAGTAGGTGCTTTATTTACACATTCTGTATGGATTAATTTGGAAACCTGGAGGAGGCTTTTTGTTTTTGTTTTTGTTTTTTTTTTTTTTTACATTTTTTTAACTTCTTGGTTGATTTGAAAAGAAACTTGTGGAAAGATCATGGAGCAATAGAGAGCATAGATTTTTCAAATAAACTGACTTTACTATGGCAGCATAACCACATTATTTAACATTTTGTGGAACGAGGTAAGAAAAGAAAGGTCAATCCTGACTCCCTAACTGTGAGAGGGCTGCTTTGGGTTGTTTGGTGTGTTTTATTTCTCAGCCCCCTTTTGCCCACGAGCCTGCTCTTACCTGCTGCCGTAGGTGTGTGCCCTGGTGTCCACGTCTTATGCTTAACGCTATGGTTCTGGTATTGCGGTTTAGGTTTGGGAAGTGGTGTCTGACTCAGAAAGGGGCACTTAACAGGAAATCAGAATGCCGGCTTTCGCTCCTGGAATGCTACCCTGAGCAAATCGTCTCCTTCTCCGAGCCTCCATTCAGGCGTCTGTTTAACAGAAGCCGTGAACCGTCCTTGCTTTCCTGAGGTTCTGTGCAGATGGTTGGCCCTCGAGGGAAAGACACGAATGGTGATGGGCTCGAGAAAACCATGGTGCTGTTTTAATCGAGTTTTAAAGAAATGAGCGAGGGTAAAAAGAGCAAAAGAAACACAAACTTCAGGATGTAAGAAGAGAAGGATTCTAAAACAAAGGTGCATTTATGGGTGAATAACGGACCCCAAACCTTTTCTTTTCTCTCTGTTAATTTTTTCTTCTTCATCCCTCCTCTTATTGAAAATTTCTTGAATCAAATTGTTTTTTCTCTTAAAATTCTAATTTGAGGAGAACCAACATAGAGATCTGTTTGGCCAGGACAAAAACACGTGAAGCATTCATTTTTAAAGCTGTGTTCTCTGGGTTTAATAACTGTGTTTTTATCACTAAGTCACAGGAAGACCATTGGTACTTACATAGTAAAAATGGAGAAGGAAGTAATTTTGAAAGATGATTTTATAAGGGATCTATTGAGAAGGATGATGACATCGGGTCCTCTCAGCCACCAGTCGACCAGTTGTAGGTTAAATGGTTAAGCATGGTGGTGGGCTGGTAGAGGAGAGCCACCAAACTGGATTGCCAATGCAGTGATCAGTTCTGAGATTAAAAGATACATGCTGATATACGATTCCACACACAGAACTGCTCTGCATTAGAATAAATGGAGAATATACGGATTGAACAAAATGCATGACCCAAAGCCAAGGCCAACAGAACGGGACTGAGAAGATCCTGTGAGCTTTCGACTGTGGTTTAAGCTCTTCAAACACATTTCTTCGTTTCATCCTCACGACACACCTGAGGCAGCCTACTCATTTTTCATTGTGTAGATAAAGAAACAGAGAAATTAAGTAAGCTTCAAGGCCCCCCAGCCACAGAAGGTGGATCCCAGGCCTTCTGCCCCACCCCGTGACCTGCAGTGACGGGCCACCTCCAAGGTGTCCAGAATCACAGACACTTACGTCTCACTTTAGCCACCTGCTAATTGCAATGCCCCGATTTTATAGTCAGGAATTCTGGGCTTTGTTCAGAGAGCTTGGGTCATTCTCCTTAAACCCCATGGCTGCGGGCAGCAGAGCCAGGCCCCAAATTCACACCCGCTAGACCGCTTCCTCTCACAGATACCCCCAGGCTAACAACCCACAAAGATCTGCTCCCTTCATACTGTGGGAAGAAAAAATATTCCTCCTTCAATGAAAATGTTATTGGCGTTGGTAGCTGTCTAATTCTGAAATGTTATTGATCTAAGGCTATCCATTATTTAAGCATTAATCATGTTTTTGCTTTGAAATATCTTTTCTTCTCAGGAGGAGACGTTTGATAAGGATGGTTAGCCACAGAGTCTGCACGAAGCGAGGGAGACTCAAAGAGCCTTGGGATGGAAAAGGCCAGTGTGGCATCGTTTTTCCATGAAACACGCAGCAAATTCCAAACGTGACTGGGTTGTTGTTTGTTTTGGAGTCAGGAGTGAAATGATTTTTCTGCTTATTCGGCCATCTCACCCCCTGTGATGTCCCGGGCCCATCCATCCACTACTCAGTGAAAGTTCTGTGCGGCAGATGAGCTCCTGGTGCAGTCGAGGGTAACGATAAAGCTTTGAAAATCGATGGACGTGGGTTTCAGTTCAGACTCTGCCAGTTGCCAGCTAGCTGGCTGACCTTGGGCAAAGGTCTTGAGGTCTTTGTGCCTTTATTATTATTATTATTATTATTATTATTATTATTATTATTATTATTATTAATTTCCTCCAGAGCTGGGGATTATAGCGCCCAAGCCCTTGCAGGGTTGACTCATGGATTAGAGAAATGGTGTGTCTGGTGCCTGGCCCCAGGACAGAACAGTCAGATGAGAACCTTGAAGTCTCTGAAATCTGTATTTATTTGGACCAGTTATTTCACCTTACAATTAAAGTGTTTAGAACAGTACCTGACACAGGATTAGAATTCAATAAATATTAACCTGCTATTATTATTATTATTATTATTATTATTATTAGTCTTGTCTTTATTCAGAGGACATTTTGAGTCTGCCATAAAGCAAAGGAACCACATGGCAAAGTAAGAGGGAGTTGTAGAATTCTTTTTCTTTCCGAAGTTTCATTAAAAGATGCCATTGACAGTATTGGCAGCTTCATTAAGAAGTCTGTTGATGATGGTAATAAGGCTGGCACATTTGGGATTCAGATTGACACTTCTCAAGACAGAGGCAGAATTCGGGCTGGCGCGGCAGAGCCGGGATATGGCTTGAGATCTTGGGGCGGCGGGGGAGGCTGGGTGCCTCAGAGTGTGGTCTGGATGCAGGAGCTCAGCCCGGGGCGGGAGCTGGCGACCCCAGTGCCTGCTTAGCTAACTCTCTTCTGCTTGGTGACTTTGTGCTCCTGACTTCACTGCTCTGGGACTCAGTTCCCCAAGCGGTAGCCGAGAGAGCCTGTTCAGCGATGATGAATTAGCCCCATGAACACCGAGTTTGGGGAGCTTGGTCTTCCTCTAGGCACTGGACTAACACGGAAAACTGGCCTTTGTGAAGGGAATGTCAGCATCAAATTTCTGTTCCAGAGAGGTGACATTGGCATTGGTGTGAAGAATGAATGGGAATAGGAGACTGGAGACCAGTAGCTTGACCACAACTCTGGCAGAAGGTGACAGGAGCAGGCTAGGCTGTGACTGGAGTGGATGGGGCTTAGATAGACATTGCCATCACCCAAAAGGTGAGGACCCCTTCCCCATTAAAGACATCCTGCATCACATGCGGCCTTGGGGTAGCAGCAAAGCTTGATAGGAAAGAAGCAGTCAAGCACCGTTGGAACCCAGATATTTGCTGAGATCGATGTGTGACCATCCGGGCCACTGAGCCACGTCCATCTATAATGGGTAAGCAGCTCAGGGCACTTGGAGGTATGTAAACTAGACCATCTTGCGGGTCATCTTTGAAATCTGAACATGGTTCTGGACCGTATCTTTCTCCTCCCTTCCTTTATCCTTTCCTCCCTAACTGATTTTCTCTTTTTCTTTTTTCCATTCTATCTTCCAAGCAATACTTATTCACATCGGCTTTATGCTAGACACTGGACTTTGTGCAGAACCAGCAAAGGGCACATGGCTAGTCTGGTGCTCTGTGGCTCTCTGGCTGGGAACAACTGGCCAATCTTTAACACGCCCCATGCAGCTCAGTGTCTGCAAGTGTAAAGTCGAAGTGGTCTCATCAGTCAGTAAGGATAATTCAGTCATAACAACATTTGCTTTTCAAATGGGGAACAATCAGACGTCGTGGTTTTAGAGATTGATCCCAGTTCATCCTCCTGCCACTCTGACACCTGTCAGTCAGGCCAAGGCTGCCTCTTGGCCTTTTATCTGATTCAAATGTGAATGTGTTTAGGGAATAGGCTGGCACTCAAAATGTAAATAGGTGTTTTACTCTCCCTCTTAGAGCTATTACTGTGTCCGTGGATGTCTCGCTATAGTTAAGGGTCTGTCATCCTGTACATTAAGAAGCCTTATTTTCTAAGGCTTAAAATGCCATTAAAATCTGTTCGACTTGGTTTCAAATGGTCAAATTATCCAAATTCCTTTAAAAAAAAAATCTATCCGGCTCTTTATTCATTGGTGAAAATATGCACATCACTGTGGATTCTTCGTTTCAGAAGCATTGTTGTGGTTCCAAGACTAACAAGCCGACATCCTTTCCCTCCTGGATTGAGTGTCTTTGGTCATTTTGAGTTTTCTCTGTAAAAGGCACTTATGTTTATAAGGAGGCTGCTATTAATTTAGGCAGGAATTAACATTGTATTTAGGTGTTTTCAGCATACTCAGCAGTTTTAGAATTTTAAAGAGAGAAAAGAGCGAAGATGTGCTCAGCGTGATTGACTGTGTGCCAGGAACTGTGCGTGTATTAAAACGTCATCTCATTTAAACTGCACAAAGTAGGAACTCCCGTTGCTTTTCTTTACAAATGAGGAAACTGATGTTCCGAACCTACACGGTGGAATCGTGGTTCATGATCAGCCTCCAAGCCGATGACCTTCGCACTTTATCATACCCCATCATCAAAGATCTTTGATCTACTCGTGCTTATCTCCAAGGTCAACCAAGATCCAAATTCAAGGCCCAAAATAAGAGACTTCACTAATATCCGTGGTTTTGATGGAATCTGAATTTTCAAAAGTCAGTCTTAGTCTTAGCAAACCAGCCTCTGTCTCTTTCTCCCGTGAACAAATATTCGAGAACATGCACTACCTAAGCCCCATTATCATCACACTGAAATACTCACATTAATTTCTGCAGTAATGTGTAATGAATAGTTTCCGTTTCAGAGCTGTCAGGCACATCATTCTTTCCGCTAAGAAGCCCTGTCTAACCCCTATCTGCTCTTTAAAGCTGTGATACTATATTCACTTATGTTGATTCCAGTTCCCACATTTTATCTTGTAGTCTAAGCTTAATGATCCATAGTTCCATCTTTTTCATGCTCAGAAATGTCCTAGTTTGAATGACAGTAGATATGGTCACTCGACGTAGGGCTCAAATCTAGCCTTGGCTACTCATCAAGACTTCATCAAGAATCCACCCCACTAATCTTAGGGGAGATTTTTTCTAATCTGCTACTGTTCTGATCGATTCCTCATAATTGGTCAATTAAGTATTCTCTAAATGTCACACTTACATTTTTTTTGAATCGTTCTGCATCTTTTGTGACCTCACTGATGCAGATGGAGAGTGCTTCATAGATATCTGTTGAATTAATAGGCAACTGAATTAATTGGAAAGAAAATGATCTTCCTCCTTCCCCCCCACTTTGGTCTGTCCCAATGTTTCTCCTCCTTCAAGGCCCGGCTGAAGGCCATTTCGGCAGATGTACTGTGGTTTTTTGGGGTTGTCCAATTCTACTCTGACTTTATCTGTTCAGGTGCTCATCTCCAAGTGTGATTTAGAAAAGTGGCAAGCGATCTCTCCCAGTCCCTGGCAGACAATGGCGCTCATGTATAAAACGAGAAAGGGAGTGGATGTCTCCTTGAAGCATGCGTCTTCACTATGGCTTTCCTAATAAGCTGGGCCCCTCAGGGAACCTTTAAATGGAGGCGGCATTCAATTTCCTATAACAATAGTTTTAAACGACAATAATTTTATTAAAAACATTGACTGCAAATCTTGGCAGGTAGTAAACTGTACTAATTACTTCGTTCACCGGAGCTGGCTCGAGAGGTATGTGCTAATGTTCCTTTTTTTTGCCTCACCTAAAACTCATATGCACATCTGGTGAGTCACCTTATCTTATAGGTTGGGGATGGGCAGGTGCTTTAGTGCTGCCATAATGTGGAAAGCTTTGCGGAGCAGTGGACGGTGGTGGTTAGAGACATGAACTTTCAATTTAGTGTGTTAGCTATCTACTACTACGTAACAAATTATCCCAAGCTTTGCAGCTTAAAGCAACACACTTTTTATTTATTTATTTATTTTAAAAATCTGACAGTGCTTATGGTTTGGGAATCAGATGTGATGGCCGGGGATGCCATCATTTCAAGTTTGAATTGAGGAGGATCCTGTTCCAAGCTCACTCACATGGCTGTTGGAAAGATTTGGTGCCTCACAGGCTGGTGCACTGCGAGCATCGGGTTCTCACTGGCTACGGACCACAGACGTAAGTGTGTCTCTTTCAAGGCTACAAGCCATATGAAAGCTTTCCTCCTTCATCATAGAGGAGAGAGAAAAAGAGAGAGAAAGACAGACACAGACACATGCATGTGCACGTGTGTACACACACACGCACAGAGGGAGAGGCACAGAGATAGACAAAAAGAAGCTAGCCTTCTTGCTACCCAATCCCAGAAGAGATACCCCCTAGCTTCTGCTGAAGTTTTATGCATGAGAAGTGAGTCAGTCCAGCCACACTCAGTGGTGTGGTTCTAGGAGTTGGGGACCATGGAGCTCACCTTAGAGGCTGTCTGCCGTGACGTGCCTGGGTCCAAATGCTAGTCCTTCCTTTCAGTCTCCGTAGGTCCTGAAAGATGTTAAGTCTTCTGAGAATCGGATTTCTTATCAATCAAATGATGTCCACTTTGGAAGGTGGTTGATAGGATGAAAATAAGTTGTGCGAAACACCTCCTAATAGGTGCTTGCTAATGGGTAGTTAGGACTCTTATTACTTAATTAATCTTGGTCAGTACTGGGGGCTTTTGATTCCTAATCCTTCATCCTAAAGAACACAAGCTCTCCGTGGACCTTTCCACTGAGAACGATATCAGAATTTCAAACGTACCTGGTTCTGAGTTACTTTCTGGGCACTAGCAAATTCTTCTGTGTCCTCTTCTTTTTTTCTGGACAATGATTTATGGCACCGAGGACAAGCGTATTCAAACGTCCTGAGACGGGGTGGTGGTAACACTTTTGTAGCTTGGCTCCCTGGTCAGTCAATAATCACCCCATGCTCCTCCCATGCAGTGCAGTTTGCTTTCTATCTCCTTGATGTGACTTGCTTTGTCCAATGGGATGTTAGGAGACATGACGCAAAATGTGTTTTCTCAGAAGGTCTTCTCACTTATCTTCTCGTGCCTCTGCCATCAAAGCGAGAGGAACGTATCCCGGGTAGCCCTCAGGTGCCAGAAGAATCAGAAACGCATGGATCAGAGGCACTCAGCCAACCCTAGACCTACAACTTGCATGGAGCTATCCCATTGACCCATGAGTGTGTTAATAAAATAAATGTTTTTGTTGATTGCTACTGAGTTTTGGGGGTGGATAGGATGGTTTCAGGGGCTGAAAGAGGCTCAGGGAGGTTGGAGTTGAGAGAGTAACTTGGGAAGATGCAGCTGAAGTGGAGCGGGACCTGATCAGACCGGGCTTCGAAGGTCAGGGTGAAGACTTTGGTCTTTCTCCCGAATGTGCTGGAAGCAAGGTAGGGTTCCAGCAGGGGGCTGATGCGGTCAGATCTGAGGAGGGCACCCCAGAGAGGGGAAGGGGGTTCTCTTTTAGGAATCTACACCTTTGCACGAATGGTGACCTCTGACTGGTAAGCATCCCAGGTCCCTTTGTCTAAATGGCCAATTTCTGCAGCCGTGTTGTTCGGACTGACCTCAGATACTTCTTTTCTACAAAGTCCCATTACAAATGTGTTTACCACTCACTCCCTCTACTTCCCAGGCTACTTTGTTCCCCCTTTCCAAGACCTGCCACCCAGCACAACATTGTTTCAGACCTGTATGGTCGACTGGGAGGTCCTTGAAAGCAGAGAGTATGACTGAGGCATCTTTATGTCCCTGTGGATGCTTCTCCACGTCTGTAGTCCTCCGCATCCCTGTGGACAAGGCCTCACTAAATATTTCTTTAATGAGGGAATGAACAATCTCACTGCCCTTTGTGGTTAATTATCATACAGCAGATTATTAAACCTGTCTGTCTTCAGCTTCCCTACCTGCAAAATAGGGATTATAATGGTGTTTCTTGCTGGGTTGTTATGAGGATGAAGCAGGTTAGTATTGATTGAGCAGTGCCTGGCAATTAGTAAGCATTCAAAAATGTTAGCTAACATCTTTGAAAGCCTGCGAATAAAAGTCCTATAGGGTTTTGCAGTGAGCGAATGAGTGAATAGATGATGGAAGTGCATCTACCCGCTGAGGCCTTCATGAGGGGACACCAGACTCGTACGTGGGGAGTGCACAATGTATGAAAGGTGTGGGGTGCACAACAACAGAACAATATTGGCCAATAGACTGTACGTTAGGTCTTGTTAGAACTTGTCGCCGTCAATTGAAGGCCCAGGTTACGGGGCCAGTTCCATGGGTCTGAGACCGAAGGTCTCTTGCATCTGACGTCTGCGTCCCTAGACGATCCAGGGAATTCCAGAACATAGTCAGGATTCAAGTACAGCCAAATATTGTGAACACACTGAGGTATGCCAACAGGCAAACGCAGATGAAGGGGACTCCGCCTAAATGCAAACGTTCACTCCCTGACTCCTCAAGGGGCAGAACAGGCCCCATCTTTTGTCACCGTCTCCCTCAAAGCAGCCAGCATACATTAGACACATGACATGTTTGCTGAATAAATGATGCCATGAATATATTATTAAGATTTCATGGCAGTCCCCAACCTAAAGGGACATGTAACGTTGTCCAGGAAACGAAATATTATTATAAAATGATAAAATCCATTGCGTGCCGGTCTGCAGCAGGGAGAGCCAGAAAACACAAGTCCAGGGGGGCAGCGATGGAATTCCCAGTCCGCGAGCGGGTGTGACCTTGCAGCAACAGCAGTGGGCAGGACGCGGGCAGAGGCAGGGCCCGCCCTGGGATTCTCTGACTGGGTGGCCTCCGCCTTCCCATCCCTAGCACCCTCATCCCCCACCATGGACGTATCACTCGCCTCCATTTGGGTTCTGAAAATTTTGAAAATATCTTATTCACACCTTTGCACATCCCTTCTCAACTTGAAGTCTAGCGTGCTTCACCATTTACATAGAATTCCTCGGACTCACGTAAACGGCATTAGCAGGAAAAAAAGAAAAGGAGCAGTGCGATAAATTACTGGTGACAGAGGCCGGGCTGGATGGCAATTATTTTTATAAGCCCCCGGGAAGCAATGATGCTGTTTCTACAGTGCGTAATGCGCCTGCGTTATTGAAAACGCCGGCGGCATCCAGGAAGTTTGGCCGTGCAGACCAGTCACAGGGGTGGCAACTCCGTGGCAAAGTGTGATGGCCAGAGAGGCCCAGTCTGCTCCATGGTTCGGGCTCATCGGGATGGCACCGTTGGCTCCCGGTGTCCACAGGCAGCAGCGAGTTGGAGTGAAACGTAGATATATAGACTGTGCGTCCAGGAAGACTCAGATTCCTTCTCCATCCTGCCTCACTCGTTACACAAACCGAACTAACCTCCCATTTCTCTGCCCTCCCAGCTCCTTGCTTATGAACTGAGATGTTAATAGGGCGAAGAGGTCATGGGGTATAATTATAATAAATAATTATAATAAATATTCTAAGACGTTTCAGCTGAATTTGGACTTGGAGCCGTGCTGTCTGAACTCAGAGATGAACCTTTTGGCCACTGCAGGTGACCGGTCTTCAGGAAGCACTCACCTTTGACTGGGAGATGGGCCTTCCAGGGTTGCATTGGCCTGGGGCATGGTCCGGTGGAGGGGGTCTGGCTTTGAGCATGTTGCTCCCCTTCACGACAGATAGTTTATCTTCGCCCCTGTACAGGGCGTGGTCGTGTTTCGTGCACATCTGAATGGTGATGTGTAATTATCAGCACCACTAGTCTCGGCGCAGATTTTGAAATCCTGCAAACCCGACTTTACATTTTCTCCTCCAGAGACTGCGTCTCGAGTTGGGCTAGTTTTGAATTACGCGAGGCCTTCGGGAATCGGCCTCCATCCTTTGCGAGGACATTAATCACCCTGTAAAAGACGTGACCTGCCTCTCAGGGCTTCGCGGTGGAGACTGAAAACAAGGATGCAGATTAAGTGACTCAAAACAGCACCCACCGTCCCTGAGCTCCGCTCCCCGGCCCTCCTGTCCTGTGACTAACCTTCCCCTTAGCTGGTCTTCCCACTCCCCTTCTTTCCACTTGTGGGTTTCTGTGCACCCTCTGAGGCTTTGTGTCAAATGCCACTGCGAGGGTCCCCCACAGTGTACCCCACAAGGCTCTTCCTCCACATCCTATCACATGGGTGGGCCAAGAACACGCTCTCCCCTCTACAGGGAACCCCGAGTGCTGCCCTACAGAATGTGGGTCCGTGGAGCAGGTCTTCAGCTTTCCTTGTTTTTAGAGCTAGAATTGGGTAGGTTTATGAAATTTTCCAGACGTGTAAATCACCATCTTGGCTGTTCCCATGCCAGTTTGTGATTACTGGTTTGATCTTCACTTTCCTCTCTTTCTCCAACCTCAGAATCTGGACTGGGTCTCCTTGGCCTCCAGAAATCACATGTTTCTTGCTAATCTGGTGTCTTCTTTCTTGCCTGATTTCATTGCTGGGGAAAAGGACAAGATGCAGGATATTTTAATCGATCGATTTCACAGAGAGCCTGGTGATGGCGGGTGAGCCTGTCCAGCATCTTTATATCCGAGTGAGGAAGCTGAGACCCAGCGGGCCAAAGCGAGCAACCCAAGGTCACGCTATGCGAACAACCAGGCTTTAGCAGGAAGCAGGCCGGACCCCACCTCTCTGCTCTCCTCTGCCTTCCCGAGGTTGTCGCGTTACATGTCGTGGAACAGAATCTCGACCTGTGGGGCCCAGCGGGAGCATCTGCAGAATGGCTTCCACACATTAGCTTGCTGGGGCAGCAATAACTAAGCATGAGGGGTTACATAACAGGAATAATTCCCTGATGGTTCTAGAGGCCAGAGCCTGAGATCAACGTGTTGGCAGAGTTGGCTTCTCTCTGAAGGCCTGTCGCTTTGGCTGGTGAAGGACAAAGTTCTCCCCGTGTCTTCCTGTGGCTGTCCCTCTGTGCCTCTTCTGCAAGGACACCAGTGTGTTGGATTAGGGCCCACCCTAGTGACCTCATTTTATTTGAATCACGTCTTTAAAGACCCTTTCTCCAAAAACAGTCCCACTCTGAGGTACTGGGGGTTAGGGTACTGTTCACCCTGTAGTAGCACTTCACTCTCTGTACCGCCCACTCTCCCCAAACCCCCCAAATTCATGTCCTTTCTGTGTGCAAAATGCATTCATCCCATCCCAACACCCCTGAGTCTTCCCTTGTTCCAGCATCGACTGCAGGTCCAAACTCCTCTAAATATCACCGAAATCAGGTATGGTTGAGACAAGCAATGATTCAGCTCGAGGCGACATTTCTCTCTCACTGTGAACCTTTGGAATCCGGCAACTTACCTGTTTTCAAAACATGACAGTGGGACAGGCATAGGCTAGACCTTCGCGTCCTGAAAGGGAGGAATCAGAAGGAAGAGAGGAAGCTCCAGTCCCACGCACGTCCCACACCTACCCTGGAAAATTCCATTAGATTTTAACTGGGATATAATTTGTGTTAGCTCCACGCTGTGTCTGCTGGGCCCACCGGGACCACCCAGGGCTCATGTCGGAGCCTCCGTGAAGATGTCCAGCCATTTGCCACTGTTTTCCTGGCCAATGAGACCTCACTATGTGCTAGAAACACCTCAAAGATACAGCAGCTCATGACATTCCCACCACAACCCTAAGAGGGGAAGCAAGGCGGCCCGGTGAGCGTCTCCATTTCCCAAAGGAGGAAGGTGAGACACCTCGAGGACACGCTCCTTGCCCGGGGCCACGGAACTCCTCAGTGGAGTCGCTGGGGTTTGAACCGAGGCCACCGGACCCCAGAGCCCTCGCTCAGTCGGGCCTTAGCATCCAGGTGAGGCTCCCCAGCCTTTGGTCTTCTCTGATCTGAGGATCGGGGCCAGGTGTTTGTTGGTTTATGTTTTTATTTCCCCACCCCCGAAGGAGTTGGGTGAGAGAAAAATCCTTGTTTTAATCTTCTCTGCGTTCCCGTAGCTGGGACGAGGCCTGGCGCACAGCGCACTCGGTAAATAAATGATGCGTGAATGGGGGGGGGGGCACTGTGGTCCCTCCCCAAACAGACGAGCCAGTTAAAACTCAAAATCACCTGAGAGAGGCTGCCCGGCAGGATGCCCACGGCCTCTGGCCCTCGCCTGAGCCTCTGGAAACTTCTTCCCATGCTGAATAGCCCCTCTTTGCTTTGCCTCGCAGAAAAGGCTTCTCTTCAGTCAATAATTAGTGTCTGTACGTGGAACCTACTTCGGGAGGAACACAAAGCCACAGCAGTTGTATTGAGCCATTTAGGTGTCCAGTGACCCGCCGCCGTGCTGTGATTCACAGAGCTGAAATTAATGATTTGTCTAAAAAAAAAAATTAACGTTCATTCCGCTGGTGGAGCCTCTTAATTCCTGTTACACGTGTCAGCATATTATGACTGGAAGCTGTCAGGTTCTAATGACTGAAATTTTATTTTTCAGGCTTTTCACGCTGTGTTCGGGAACTCTAGGTCGGAAATAATTCTGCGGCTGAGGTTTTGGTTAATTTAGCCATTTCTTTTTTTTTACAAGATATAATTTTTTAAATGTACACGTGTATTTTAATACCTTAAATAAACTAACCTCAGGCTTCACCCAATAAAGGGGGAAAGAAGTCAGCTCTGGTGGTTTTCCTCCTGAAGTTGCTGTCCATTTTAGGGGACTTAATGGGATTTGACAGCTGACGGATGCAACGCAAAATTATTTTTACCTGGCAGAGTGGATCAAAACGGAGATTATTTTAAATAAAGAATGTTAGCGCAATTTTTTTTTTAAAGTGAAATATATCGTGTACCCTTCGTACGGATAAACAACCTTGACAGTGAGTGTAACTTGTTTTATTATCCTTGAAATGGGAATTTGTTGACATGAGATTCAATAAATAGAAATACTGCCGTCCTGTTCGCTTACCTCAGATGCTACAGCAAGTAGGAGTTATTGATCCTGCAGTTATTACGTTTGTTTCTGCAATGCTGCGTGAATCGCAGGAAAACCGGGTTCCAAGCTAAGCTGTTAATAGACGGGTCGCAAAATTTATGTTATCCGTGTCCAACAAATCACGAATAAAAGCTTAGGAAAGCCTGCGCCGTCTGCATTGAATGACTCATTCTTTCCCCCCATAAAAAGCCTTTCGCTCGAGACTGACCAAAGAATTTTAAATCTCTCATTATCTAGAAGTCATTGCTCAAAGTGTCCCTAAATGGGATTAAACAATCGTCACTCAGATTTCCTGAAAGGACGGCCCCTTCCCCACCTCCCCCGCTTCTTGACTGACATTAAAGCTAATGATATGTTTTCCGGAGCAAAGAAAGAGGTAGATTGGCCTTGAATGACTTCCCAGGACTCGGGCGTCTAATCTGTGATGGGAAGGCTTCCGTGCAACGATGGCTCATTTCATCTCCTTGTCAGAGGATTTGGCTCGGGGACAAGTGGGTCCGAGTGCGCTTAGCTACCATGTTGGCGCCTTCGTGCAGTGTGGTGACTCTGGGGCAGGAGGAGACAGGACACCAAGCACCCTGCAGCCCTTCGGGTGCCACTGTATCCCCTGTTATGA
The DNA here is from genome assembly GCA_030015415.1 of Cynopterus sphinx. Taxonomy (NCBI): domain Eukaryota; kingdom Metazoa; phylum Chordata; class Mammalia; order Chiroptera; family Pteropodidae; genus Cynopterus; species Cynopterus sphinx. The sequence continues at coordinate 140,195,648 of CM057384.1, forward strand.
CTGCCAGGGCCGGGCTGTGTGCTCTGCTGGCTTGTTCAGACACACCGGTGGTTAAGGCAAGCATTCCTCCAGCTCTGTCTCCTTCCCTTCCCTTCCCTTCCCTTCCCTTCCCTTCCCTTCCCTTCCCTTCCCTTCCCTTCCCTTCCCTTCCCTTCCCTTCCCTTCCCTTCCCTTCCCTTCCCTTCCTTTCTCTTCCCTTCCCTTCCCTTTTTCCTTCCTTCCTTCCTTCCTTCCTTCCTTCCTTCCTTCCTTCCTTCCTTCCTTCCTTCTTTCCTTCCCTCTTTCTTTCAATCCATAAGCTTTGATGGAGTGTCCACCTTGCACCAAGTTCAGTGTCGGGTACTGGGACACCGAGATGGATGGACCAGGCTTCATGGTGCTCGAGGAGGTGTTGGTCTCCTGGAGGCCCAGACCCGCTCGTGTACTGGGACAACCTCAGGGCACGACAATGTGGCTGGTGGGCAGTGTGCCCAGTGAGAAATGCCCAAGGCCAGGAGTGAGGCCGGCCTGGGTGTGACTCCTGTCTCTACCCTTGACCTTTTGGATGGAGCCTGATGAAAATTAAATTGCAAAGGAACAAACCAGCACACAGGAGGCCCTCCATAGTTGAACACTCTTAATATAGGAGTGTCTCAGGGGTATATGTAAGGGGCTATGTGATGCAGGAAAATGTGGCTCCTTTACCCAAGGGAGCCAGGGGCATTTTCACAGAGCCGTGAGAAGGTTGACCAGAGGCAGGGGAGAACTGCCTGTAAAAGACCCTGGGTGGAGTGTATCTCAGAGAGAGTGAAGGACATGACATGACGTGAAATGGAATGAAAAAAAATTAAAGCCATTGGGGTGGGCATGGAGAAATTGTCACAAACACCCATAGGCTCTAGGCAGGTCCGGCACGTGAAGCTCACAGACAGGCCACTAGGGGAGGTGATAACATTTCAAGGACTGAAGGGTTCCTACCCATCGTCACCAGATCTGATTCTTTCCAAAGAAGCCAGAAACGTGGCTTATGATGCAAAATCTCCAAATGTTTAAGGGGAGAGGAGGCGATCTCAAACATGTTAAACCAAATGTATCTCCAAGCCACACAAGGGTTGCGGTGTCCGGGCAAGGTTCCAGCTCTTGTCTGGACACATTGATTCCATCCAAAATCTTCTTGCCCGGACCTTGCTTAGATAGCAGTTAGCCCAGTCGAGGCACCCTGCTTGGTGCCGACTGAGGTGAGGTGTGAATCCCAGCGCCAGAACCCATCGCCTGGCTGACGTGGGTCGGTTTTGAGCCCAACGATTAAAGGAAGATTTTAATCCTTGCTGGACCTGTTGCTGTGAACAGTCACTGAGGTGGAGCAGGTGAAGCTCCTGATGCAGGGTTTGGAGCTGTGTCTTTACTGGATGGAGCCGAGGTGTGGCCAGGTGTGCGAGAGGCAGCAGCAGGCCGGACGAGGGCCTGGGTGAAGATGGGGTAACCCCGTGTTCCGTCAGGACAGGCCTTGGGGGCGCTTCCATCTCAGCAGGCTTCTGGAACAGGCTGCAAGGAACAGTTTCAGAGTCTCTGCTGGGTCGTGGGTGATCCATGTGCAGGGAACATTCCAGGGTGCCCTCACGCCCTCATGCAAGGGAACCTCAGACACTTGGCTTTTGACAGAAAGGTGAATCTCTTAGGAGACGCCCCTGGGAGTAGCAGGGGCAGTGTGGCCTCATGATCCAGGGTGCCCAGGGTGGCCCTTGACTCTCATCTGGGGACATCTCCCCAAAGCTGACAAACATCAGACATGTGCGCGGTCGGGTCTCATTTGTGTGCCCACTGCAGGAAATCTGGAAGGTACAGACCACCGCAGGGAAGAGAGAACACCAGGGGCACCTCCCTCTGTGTCCTGAGAATGAACGTTCGTGTTGACACTGCCAACCCTTTTGCTTTGCATTTCTAGGTTATTTCTAGTTAGTTGTCCGATGCCCCAAAGCGAACGGTAGAGACTTTTAAAGGCTCAGTCTCTATCTGTTTCTGCAAGGTCCCACTCCCCCTTTCCTACACTAGGCCTCTGCTGCCCCTTCCTCTCTCCCTCCAACTCCTCAAACGGATTGGAAACCCAGGTCCTTCAGAGTCTCCTCGTTTTCACCCCACTTCAGTCTTTCCTGCAGTTTCCCCCCTTTTTAAACAGCCACCCTCTCTTAGGGGTACCAGATAAAATATAGGCAGCCCAGTTAAATCTGAATCACAGGTACAAAGCAAATAATTTCTCAATGTAAGTATGTCTCATTGAACGCTTGAGATGGACTTCCACTAAAACTTATTTATTGTGTATCTGAAGTTCATATTTAACTGGGCAGCCTGTATTTTCAATGTGCTAAACCTAGCTACCCTGCGAGTAAATTGGATGAGCTGACCTGGACTCCTTTTGGCTCGTACACTGAGGTCTGGGAATAAAGAAGGAGAGGGCTTGGCTGGACTGGCCTCTAAGATGAGCAAACCAACACGTTTTTTTTTTTTTTCATATAAATGTTCACACATATTGAATGTTTATCCACATATATACTCATTTATATATATATATATATATATATATATATATATATATATATCCTTACATTTTATGAAAGTTGGTTCTTACTGTGTGCATATACGTGTACACACATACATCCTTTTCTTTAGTAATAGCACATTATTAGCATTTTTATTATATCTTTAAATATTTGGGGGGAAAAAAGCAGTTTTAAAAAATGACCTAAATTTTACTTACATGAATGCAAGCTTCCCCTGATTATTAGGCGCTTCCACTCTCTGCGTTTGTTTAAATTACAGCTAATGCCTCAGTGAACATTCCTGTAAATAGATCCCTCTCTGAATATTTGATTATTCCTGGGGATATTTTTGTAGGAGTGAAATAGTTAGAGGAAGATGGATCAATGCTTTAAGCTTCTTGAACACCTTGCCTCTGGAAAGTTAGTTATTTATTCTTCTTTCCTTTAGCAACGTCGCTCTCGGTGGCCCCGGCCTGCGGACTAGGCTTCCTGTCCCGGGTACAGACCAGGGAGCCGTTCAGAAAGGTCTCGCCTCCTTGCCCTTCTTCCAAAGGAGCTAGGACAAAAGGCCAGCTCCTTGTGGCTTCCTCTTTCTGTTTTAAATTCCTAGCCCAAAGAATCGATTGTATTTATTTGGCCATTTATGTATGTTTTTTACTTTGAGTAGTTTATTTCTTTTGAGGTGTTTATTTTTGCACTTTGCTCATTTTTTTCTTTTGAAATGATTGTGTGTGTTTGTGTTTAATTCGTTGAATACCTTAATGCCTAAAGGCTACTAATATCATTTCTAATATATTTGGAGCACATACCCTTTCTTTTGCATTGCATGTCAATTTTGTTTATGGTGGAATTTGAAAGTTTTAGAATTTTTTTATGGTCAGGTGTACTGAAAACGTTTGTTAAGAATTTCACCATGAATTTTATGCTTTAGGGGTCTTTTTATTCACACAGAAATTTGATATCTGTCTATGTGTTCCAGACGTTCTTTTGTTTTGCAATTATCTTTTTAGATTCATTTAAATATAATTTACCCGAGGTGAGTTGAAATTGGGCTTTTTTTTTTTTAATTGTCACTTTCTTAATTTCCTCTATTGGGGCATTGATCTTTTTACAATTGGATTGTGAATGCTCTTATATATTACATTTATACATACCTACACTCACCTACACAAGTCTGCTTCAGACTTAGCTGTTCTAAACTATTACAGGTACAATGCTAGCATCACATTAGTTCAATTGTTATTGGTATGATTTTACAATAGAGCTAACTTAAAGTAGGATATCTTCCATTCAGATTACTTTCGCAAAAATTTCTTAGGCATTTTCACCTAAATCTTCCCAGTGAACTTTAAAATCATTCATCTCTCTTGCTCCTCTCCAAAATAATGTATATTTTGATTGGAATTGTGTTCACTATAGATACTGATTTGGAAAGAATGAACTGATTTATCTTTTTTATCCCAAAGCAGCACGGGCTGGAATTTCAGAGTGAGCTTCAGTTTTGGAGTCAATTTTGGTGTCGTGGAATTTCAATAAGGAATTGGAAACAGCAGCCATGTGGGATGCAGCAATAGAAAATCGGGGTGAGAGATGCCCGAAGAGAGTTTGAAAGAAGTTTTTCTTTGTGTGATATACTATGAAAAGGCTTTGGCATATTTTAAGCACAATAGTAAAGATACGGATTTTCTTTTGTTTCTTTTGGATGTTATGTTTATGTTTCCTCCGAATATGCCTTGAGCTCATTTGGCTTTGCTATAACCCAGGTTGTCCAGGTCGTTTAGCTTGTATTTGGTTAATTTACTGAACTGGCTTATGGCTATGAATCTATCCTTTCAGTGAATTACATAAGATGTTCCAGATACATTACCTAATGATTTATAAAATTAATAATTATGATTAATGATTAATGACGCATTTCTTCTTCGTTACGACTTGTGCAACTTGTTCTTATTTTTGCCATCTCAAAACATTATCCGGGATGTACAGATGCATGCCAAGCAGAAATGTTTGGAGCCAATGTCCACCTACTACCCCTGACTTGAATGGAGATTTCTGCGATACGAGCATTACATATCTTATTGACTGTTGCTTATGAAACCCATCTTTAGAATATTAAGGAAGTATTCTTCTAGTTTTTGAATGTTTCAAAATATTTTAAAGAATCGGTAGTGAATTTATGAAATTTATTTTGGCTTTTGATAAAGATCACATCATGCATATAATTTCTTCCAATTTTGGCATCTTAATATTATGTGATAAATTAAACTGTTAGACTGTTAATATTAAGCCTTCCTTATATCCTTAGTAAAATATCTAGCATTCTTTTATGGTGCGTTTGAATTAATTTTGCTGTTATTTGATTTAGGATACTGTCTGTGTTCTCATGAGTAATTTAGATATCTAGTGACATTCATTGCCAGCTTTTGATCTGAGTGTGAAGTATCTTTAGAACATAAATGGGAATTTCTCCATTTTTTTGTGTGTGCTCTGGATCAAATTATATATAATAATAGTTCTCTGTTTCTTGAAGTTATTAGGAACTAACAAAATTACTTGGCCTAGAGGTCTGTTGGAGAGATAATTATGTTGAAAATTATTTTTCATGTTTTCCCTATGGCTATACATTTACTAAAGTTTTCAAATTCTTCCTGGATTAATTTTTGTTATTTTTAATTTTTCAGAAAATTACAATATTTTCAAGTGTCTTTATATAAAGCTGTAAATCCTATATTTTTGTAATTTTAAAGTCTCATCTGAGAAATTTAATTTCTTATATCCAATTTTGCATATTTGTTTGTTTATTAATTTGGACTTAATAGTAGTCTGTATATTTTGCTTTCTTTCTAGATGCCAACTCTTATAATTATTTATTAGTGCTATTATATTAGCGCGTAATTATTTAATATTTGATTTCATGCATTTATTTCTTAGCTCCCTTTATCCTTGTTTGTTTTGCTTTCCTTGAGATAGTTTATTATTTTTAATTTACATATTTCATTTAATATAACTATGTAATGTTTGAATTCTAATTTTTCTTACTATATTTACCAAAAGGATTTGGGCTTAGCTCCATGTGTTTAGTGTTTAGGAGTTGTGATCCACACTTCAAACACTATTTGTCCTATATTATACTCTCTATCCTTGCATTATTGATTTTGATTAATTGCCCAATTATTCCTAGTGTATTTCATATCATATTTTTCAAGAAGAGTATAATGGTGGCATACTTTCTTATACAATTGTCTTTCTTTGTCCTTTACACATGACCCCTTGGCTGGGTATAAAATTATTGAGTCATGCTGAATTCTTCTCAAAACTCATTAGACTTTGTTTCACTTGTCTCTTGATATACATATGAAATTTGAGATTAGCCACATTTTTATTTTCTTTTGTAAGTAACCTATTAATTCTACCATCAGCCCTCCAAGTTTGTAGGCAAACTTTCTTGAGATTCAAAATTTTTTTAATATATGTTTTCTTGGAGAATGGTTAAAATTATGTGAACCTTATTAAGGAAAAATAAATGCAGGTATTTTCAGCTCTGAATTCTTCTGTGTATATTTTACTAGCCTTTCAGCTCTGTGAATCTCAGTCATACCCTCCAAGATCCTAGCGTTTTGCACAGTGCGTCTTTGCTCTCCATCCTCCAAGTTTTCGTGGACATCACATAATTGATATCTCTGTGTCTTCTCTGTTTTCATCAGGGCTCAGCAAACTATTTTTGTAAAAGGCTAAATAGAAAGTATTTCAGTTTCGTGGTCTGTTCACGCTCTGGAGCAACTACTCAACTTTGAAGCACAAAAATCACCACAGACGATATAGAAGCAAATGAGTGTAGTCGTGTTTTGATAAAACTTTATTTACAAAAACAAGCCACGGGCCAGATTTCACCTATAGCTGTGGTTTGTTGAGCTCGGCCCTAAAGTCCTGGAAGGATTCCTTAGTTTGTTTTTTATTTGCTGATTTAATTTCCTGCTGTGTAGATTCTAGGGTTCAGCTCCTTCAGTGAAGTAGGTATGGTCTGACGATTGAGTGCACAGCCTTGGAAGGGCTGTGTTTAAATCTCAGCCATTTCACTTAATATATTTTTCGAGTTGGGCAAGGTATCAACTGTTGTGTGTCCCTCGGTCCTCTTCTCTGTCAGGTAGACATAATAAAAGAGCTCACGCTGAGAGTTGAGGCAAGAATTGACTGATGTCATGAACACAGAACACTGTCTGGGACACTGTGAACCTTTGATAAGTATTAACTGTCATTCATTCTTTCATAATTTTTTTTCAGATCTCTTTTTATATCTTGGACTATATCTAAACCTGCTATGATAAAACAAAACCCATTTATTTCTTATGTTTAGTATTTTCCATATTGTATTGTACTTTAAAGAGAATACAAAGCATATTCATTCTTAACTTTCCTGAGTTTTTTGTAATAAGTCCTCTTCTCAGGTATGTTTTTCATCTTCATTTTTGTAACTCTGGTTCCCACTTTTCATACTTCGCTTGGGCATTGTTTGTCTTGTTTTATGTTTGGTATTACTTGAGTAAGGGTCCAATTTTCTCTCACTATCATTCCTGCTATTTCGAAAAGAATCCTCTTGGATCTTAATCCCAAGGCCCCACTGACAATGCACAATTTCAACTGAAGAGCAGGCAAATGGTCTATCCAGTTTCTACTGGATTTTTCTGCTCTTTGTTCCAGCCTTCATGGACAAAGTTTTGTGATGTAGATAAGAATCATTTATAATATGAAGACATCATTTGTTCATGTGTAAAAGTCATTTGTTTAGATAAAAAGGTTAACAAAAATGTTAGATGACGTGATATAGAATTGCCGATATTTGATATTTTGGTCACCAAACAGTGGTAATGTCATCTGGTTCAAAGTAACATAATTTTTTTCTGTTTATTGTGTGTTAATAAAACTGTTCTAATAAGACTGCCCTATAAGGAGCATGTATGAGAATTTGTTTTAGGATTTGACAGTGGGGATGAGTGTGAATACTATGAGGCCCAGGGTGAATGAATGCATCATTCCTCTGAATGAAGTTGTAGATATATTTTTTTTATGCCTCAATAAAGGTGTTTTTATTTATTTATTTATTTAATTTTTAATTAATTAATTAACTTTTTATGGTAACATTGGTTAATGAAATCCAGTAAGTTTTAGCTTTATATTTTAACAATAAGTCATATATGTATATTTACATTGTATGTTCACCTCCCTTAGTTAGATTTCTTTCTGTTACCAGATATTTGACCCCTTTTACTCCATCTACCTCCCCCCTCCCCATCCCCTCTGGTAACCACTAGTCTAATGTCCATGTCCTCGAGTCTCTGTTTGTTTCTCCTGTTCTGAAAGTTCGTGGCTGAGTGGACAAAATGCAACTTGAACTTGAATTCAGACTCTACTACTTATGTCACTGAGTGACACCTGGTCAGTCCTCAACATTACTGAACTTCTTAGTCCTCCCCTATTCACTAAATTTCACTACTTCAGCTTATTCTAAGAACTGAGTGAAATAAAATATTCAAAGCCTTAGTTTAATGCCTGGCCTGTAGCAGAGGCTCCATAAATGATGCTCTAGGGTAATAGGTTTTGTTGTTTTAAGGACAGGGGCTTTGTAGCAAAAGAGCAGCAGGCTTTTTAGTGCCCTTAGCCACCTACGAGGTGTAAAAATATTGATGCCGGGTACCAGAGAATCCAACAAGAGGTCTAGGCCCCTCTGCAATAGGTGAGGTCGTGCCACTTTACAACTGTCCTCCTTATGGGAGTGGGGCTGAGGTGCGTGGTTGACAGCCTTGAAGGTGATTCCCAACGATCAGTGCCTGCCAGTGTCCACATCCTTGTGTAAGCTCCTCCCCTTGAATGTGAGCTGAACTGGTGACTCACTGCTCGCAAACACAGTATGACAAAGTGATGGGACGTCACTTCTGGGATGAGATTATGAGAGACAGACTCCCTCTTCCTCTCTGGCCTTCTCACCTGCTTATGTGTCAGAACCAACCTGCCATGTTGGGAGCTCCCTTATGGAGATGCCCACAAAGCAAGGATCTGGGGATGACCTTCACCCAAGGGCCAGTGTTGGTCTTCAATACAATAGCCTCCAAGGTCCTGAGTCACAGGGTGAGCTTGCAAGTGATCCTCCACCTACTTCGAGCCTTAAATGACTGCAGAAGCTGCTCTCACCTCAGCTATCTCCTGAAGAGACCCTGAAGCAGAGCATCTAATTAAGATGCAATTACTCATGACCTAGAAGAACCATAAGATAAAGAATACTGTTGTTTTAAGCCACTATGCTTTGGGGTAATTTATTATGCAGCTAAAAGAATTAATACAAAGTATCTGTGGAAACAAAAATGATCTTAATGTCAATGTTAGGATCTAAAATGCCTTGCGCAGGGGCAGCCAGGGTCAAGGGTGACTTTGAGACCTTCTTGTGGGCAGAGACTGGTCTTTCAAAAGCCAGTGGTGGCCAAAAAGAGATCTCACAGAGTGGATGTTCCTGCGGCTTGGATTTTAAGTTTGGGCACACAAAGTGGACAAAAGCAGATTAATATCAGCAATGTGGGCACCTCAGAGCTTTGTAACCCTTTCCACATGGTGAACCCTGAAACTACTCCTCTCTGAGATACATACTGGGAAAATCACAAATCTGGGAGGAAAGAGGACCATAGAAACTTGTTTTGGAAATTCTGCTTCTGAGAGCTCAGCTCTCTCAAGTCAGACTAATACCCTCCCCTTCCTGAGTTTTCTGGTTTGTGGGTTGCCCATGTCCTCTGAATGACAGACTGTCCGGGTGCCGTCACCCTGCCTAGAGACAGGCCTGACTGCATATGGCTGCTGTCTATTATTTTCATGGCTGCGTCGCATGCTGGACTTGCTTCTAAACTGCAAAGCAGCTTCGGGGCAGTGTGGCTCTATGGAGAGAGAGGGGTTGGGGCCTGACCAGCCTGCGGCCCGGTTCTCAGCCTTGGGCTTACGTACGGGGAAAACTTGGGGAATTGGCTTAATCTTTAAAGCCCCAGCCTCCTCAGCTGGAATGGGAGCCTGATGATACATACTTCATAGGGCTGTTCTGAAAATTAAAGAAGATAAAATGGGCAGCACAAGGTCCTGGGATGTGCTTACTGTTCACTATCAACAAAAACGTGGCTGCCGCTGGTGTCCGTGTTATTTTTTATCTTAACTGCCTCCACACAGAGCCCGGAGCAGGTGCATGGGGCGTCACTCCGGCCCTCCTCTGGCTGATGAAGGCTGTGCTCACAGGCTCCCACCTCCGGGCTCAGCCCACGTGTCCAGCCCCGGGATGGACTCAAGGGGGATGTCAGGCAGGTGGACTCACTGGGAGGCCTCACTGTGTGACAGAGCTAGAGGCAGAGCCCCAGTTGCCACCAGCACAGAGAAAGAGGGTCCAGCTGGGAGCAAGATGGGGCCAGCTCTCCTCCCCATAGGTGCACCTCCCGAAGAGGGGGCTCCTTGCAAGCTGCCACTGCCTGTCGCACTGGGCTGGGGTGAGCATGCCTGCATATCCACCCAAGAACTGATCAAGAAACCCACCTTTGCTGCCTCCCTGTACAGTCCTGAAGGCACACTGCGTCTTCTAGAAGGGCATGAGGCAGGGGAAGAAGAGAAAAAACAGCAAAAAAGGAAAGGCCTGGGACTTATTCCATTTGAAAACTGCACGTGCTTTTGGTGAAGGCACACATGGCACCGGTGGGCTCTTGTCGAGGCTTCCCCTGGACGCTGTGTGTTGCCCCTGGCTGGTGGTCCTGAGCCCTGGGCCATGGTCAGGAGGAGATGCTCCCTGTTGGCCTGACTTGGGCGTATGGGTGGCAGAAAGCTGGGTAAAAGGCAGGTGGTGACTGTGACCGCATGTTCCACGGTAAATAAATCAGAGGCCCTGGAATAGTCTTTAAAAGAGAGGAGCACATGTCCTCTCCTTGCAGCTGAGTTTCTGAAGAGATGGAATAATGTTGATGGTGCCACCACGGTGACACTGCAAGAAATTCCTTGTCTGTCCTTGTTTCTGTGATTATCACGGCAGCAAACACCCAGTCGGGGCGTCAGGCCCTGGCCCCGGAGGATATCTGACGATCGCCTGTAGCATATCGTTCCCCTCCACCGGCACCCTAGCTAGATAGCTTTAGTTTTAACATAAAATCCATATTCCAGACCTTTATGGAGGAGAGAGGCAAACGCCGGTGCTGGCTTGCGAGCATCAAACAGCATTAGAATGAATTAAGGAGATTAGAGACTCTGAGAGCTGCTGGAGCCCTTCCCCACCCCTCTGTGTTCTCCAAGGAGCAGCTCTAAAGGCGTGGGGGCAAATTGCAAAAAGGGAGTGGTAAAAAGCAAATCGGTCGTGCCAGTCGCACTGCTGAACCCGTCTTGTTCCCCACCGCACGTGCGAATGTAATCGGGGAGAGGTCTCTTACAGACACCCCGGGCAGGTGCACAGACGTGTTTGGAGTGCGACACTGTGCTTCCTCTGAAGGTGGGAACATGCGTCGCGAGCCATCCCTGCCCCTCGATGGATGGAAAGTCCCCTTTCGGTCCGGCGGTGTGACAAAACCCGAGGAGGGTGTCAGATGTGTGTGCTCTGGTGTTTGGAATTTAAGTAAAATCTGTAATTTCCCCCTGCATTTCCTCAGAGAAATTAGCTATTCTATTCACTGCATAAATTTTCAGGTTTTGCTAGCACGACACTCAGGGTGTTGAATTTTTTATGACAAAAATGCTGTAATAATTGTTGAACAGATGTAAGTGTTGGAGACTGGGCTCTGGCAGACCTCAGGAAACCTCCATTAGCAATTTAACCCTGTCGTGGCTCTGTCCGCTCTGGGTGGAAGACGAGCTGCAGTTTCGGGTCGTTACTTTGGGATGTGCACAAAGGCGAAGAAAGAGTTTTCTGGAGAGGAAGGGAGGTGCTTTAATGAGCTCTATGCCAGGCCAGGATAGAAGAACTCCAACATTGCCATGTTACCAGGCTGTCTAGCTGGTGATTAATATGCTAATTGACATGAAGGGACACTTGTCATTGGTGACGCGGATTCTGAGCATACGAGAGGACCAACGGAAGAGCATCTCCCAGGGAGCGGAGAAGAAGTGACAGTCTATACCTGCTCCTGGGCAATGCCTGGCAAAGGCCAGCCTGGCCCCATTTACACCTCAAAGCCGAGTCACATAAGGCCCCCTCCCTCCCCTCTTTGCTGGCTGCCTACACAGAAGACAGCCACGGGGGACTTGCCGAGGACTTTGTCCACCAAGTGATGAAAGCGTGCAAAATGCCTCTGAATCAAAAGGTAAATCAAAAGAAAATGGCAGCCCCCAAGATGAGGTGGCGGTGACAGCCCGTCAGCGGCAGAGCCACCCGACAAGCCTGGTGGCAGCGCGGAGGCTGCCAAGCGAACCGCCTGAGGAGGCTGCCACCAAGGCAGATGTCACGGCGAGGAGGGAGCGCTCCCATTGCTTTCGCGGGGCCTGATGGAGCAGGGACTGGTACTACACGTCCCAGTTAAGAGAATAATAACACTAATAAAAGCGAGTTGCTGAGGGGGAGGCGGGGCAGAGGGGCCGGGGAAAGAGAGAAGGAAGAGTGGAAGGAAGGTCTTTCACGATATTTGGTAAAGGAGAAACTGAATGAATGGCCATCCCGAGTGGAGTGTGTGTGTGTGTACGTGTGTGTGTGCATGTGTGTGTGTGTGTGTGCGTGTGAGCACACGTGCATCTTTAATGTAAGAATTTCGTGTTCTTTAACGGGCTTCAGACATCCTGGGACATATTGCAGTGGAGAAGAGGACAATTCTGTCTTTCTAGGAGAGGAGGGTGACCAAAGGGGTCCCAGGCCCTCGTTTTTAGAAAGCTTCCTTGCTGCTTTTCTGGCAATTGACTTTTAGTTTCTCACCAATATTGGGTTACGTTACCCGACATACACCCTGTACCCCAACGTGGGGGCAGGCAGAGCAGGAGAGATGGGGCGAACGGAGGCAGGGCAAGGAAAGAGTCTTTATGTCTGCTTCAGCGTGTCTGCCCATGACATCAGTGGACAGACAGTGAACTTCAGCACAGGGGCCCGGAAGCTTCCAGGATATCCAGACGCCAAGCACTGAAAGTAATCTGGGCCCCTTGCCATGTGCACTTCAAACTCAAATAAATAGGCAACCAGGAAAGCGAGAGTGTTCAACATAATAACTCTCACGTGTTTTTTAAACATCAAAATTTTCCAGAAGTTGCTTGCGACTTTGGGGAGGGGTGTCTCCTGTTTGCCTGGGTCCTAGAGAGGCGTTGGATATGCATGTTGGGAACCCAACCCCCGTACGTGTGTGAAAAATAAATTTTATTTTCTGAGGTCTAAGACAAGATTAACTTTCAGCTAAGAAGTGATTGCAGACAGGCTCTCAGCCGTAAATGTACAATTCAGCCATCGAATCCAGCGTGTTGGCTGGACCATAGAAATTCTTTTGAAATCTCAGAAAAAGGAGTTGAGAGTAAGGCAGTCGTCAGTGCAACAAGGAGTGTCAGTACATAGCGATCAAGTGTTGGGAGGTCAGGGAGCTTGGCGCTTTATTTTTTTCCATCACCCCGAACCCAAGGTCCATTTACAGTCAGAGGACCTGCTGGTTCGGCAGCGTGGAGACAGCTCTGGTGTCTCTGCCATTGTCTCATTTTTGCACTTGCTGCAAGAGGAACTGTCCCTCCTTGGATTTGCTGAAAACCCTCATAGGCGCATCTATGTGATGGGTCCTTTACAGCAGAGAGAGTGGGGTGGGGCCAACGTGGTGGGGCATGGCCAGTGTGGTGGGGTGTGAGCAGGATGCCCTTGGGCGAGCCGTCCCCAGGGGACGTGCGGCCCTTTGCATCTCCGAGGCTGATTCCGCCCTGCCCAGGGCATCATGCCTGCCCTCCCCACAGCAGTACAGCCAGGATTAAGAGGTACAGAAAGCTCATGCGACACTGGACTGTGCGGCGAGTGCTTCGGAAGTGTTGTGCTGAGTGTCACAAAACAATTAGGTGCTGGTAATGGAACCCACAGCATGGGCTCTGCTTGGAATTTATTGCACACTCAATTTCAGTGTCATTATATGGCTCCCATCATAAATTATGTGCAATGGGATTCTGACATTCTCTTCTAATATTATCTCACTAAGATGTGCCTTCTAAGGGAAATATCTCGTTCTGGCCCAGCTCAGACGTTTCACCTGCTTTCAGACCCATCCTCTGGTTCCCTTTACTGCTGCACTTTTGCTTTGTTTTACTCTATACATCAGTCTATGCTTGCGTAACTATTTTTCCTGCATTGAGTTCTTACTACTAAGAGCAGACATCCTCAGTCTACAATTATTCAATCTGGAGTTTGAAACGTACCTTCCCACATGTATGAAAGGGCGACTGCTTTCTTCCAATGCTCCCTGTCCTGCTTCATGCCCTTCATTTCTCAGTTGCCACTGTTTTATTTAATGAATTCCTACAGGAAACTACCTCGTGTTCTTGGTTGACTAAGACAGAGCCCAGATTAATAATATTCAATCTCCTGGCTCCTGAGTTCATGCCACAGGCCAGGCATCCCGTTCAGCCTTTGCACACGTGCTTGCTCCATCGACTGTCTCTGAGGCAGATGCCATTTATTTTCCCCCCATTACCCTGTCCCCTACTTTATGTCCACCAGCAGAAGTGTCTTTTGCGATGGCATCGGAGTATGCAGCTTCAGACTCATTTTCCCAGGCTCCCGGAAAGGCCTACCTTGCCCTTGTGGTCTGTTCTTGTTAGACCACCATAGACGTCCCTTTTCAGCCTCCGAGTTGGCTTTCCAAGTGACTACTCTGACCCAAGCGATGGACACCTCTGGTTTGGCATTAACACCAAAACTATACGATTGGAACCAACTCTTATTCTTCATCTTATTGAGACTTTCCTGTCCCATGGCTTTATCTCCATTAGTGGACATGGCCAAGATTGCTCAGTAGATAACGTCTTTTCTATTTTACAGCTGAAGGAAGTACTTGGTAGCTGAGACCTTCTGAGGTTATATATCTAATCCAGGATGGACCACTTTGCTAGTGAGAGGCGATGCCAGGCCATCAGATGGCTCTCCTTAGGTCTCCCTAAATCCTGGTTTTGTGTCCTTTCCCCTTGTCACTATCATCTTGGCCAATTCCTTGGGTGGACCTGATTGACTGAGGGGGAACTGTGCACACAAAGGGGATAGAAGATGGAAGAACAAACCGGGTGAGAAAGTCCACCTGTGTTGAAGACACGGGGGAGGGAGAAAGGGTAGGTGTGACTAAATTTCCAAAGAAAAGGGAGCATGGCCGGCCTGCAACCCGGTGGATAGGACTGAGCCAAGGGCAGCATTTCCTGGACCCCTCAGTTTATTCTCACTATTTATTTGCCATTCCTAGCCCCTGGTGGAAAGAAAAAAAAAAAAAAAGAACTAGCAGGCTCTGCTGGGAGTGTGCCCTTGGTCACAGATGGCCACTGAGCTTACAGCTCTCAACGGAAGCTGCTTGGCCTTTAAATCCATGATTCCACCCAGGGCGAACAGTTTGAAAAAGTTGGTTTTCTGCACAAGCATCTGATCTCTGTAGATTTGCTGATGTAACAATTATTTGCACTATTTATATTCAAATGCTCCTTTAAAGAAATGCGGCAGCCAAATTTACCGATGGTAACTGTGTGCAAATCAGGAAACCTATCTCCTTTTTATAGGCTAAAATCAAATCACACTTTACATTTTTCTCACTTGCAGAATATTAGATGGCGGCGTCTAAAAGACTGGTGTTTATGAAAAGGGTGGATTTTAAGAACAAAATTTTAATACTGCCTGAGCAGTTTAATGGGTGTTTTTAGAAACTGAGCCGATCTGCTGTTATGTGTTTATATGAAACGATACTCGCATCATCGTGTCTGTTAGAGCTAAGCCCTGAAAAGTCACCGTGGCTCTGGATTTTGTTTACGACCCCGTGGACTTCCAGGACAGCCGAATGAAGTTCTAAAAAAAATAGTTGGTTGCTGTCCCTGCTTTTTCACCAGAAGAACAGATAACTTGTTTTCTGACCTGTAATCCGAGATCTGATTGAGTTCTCAATATCGTGCAATTCACAGATTCTGTCCCCATTTAGGCACACGTTTGTAGTTGTCACATGGTTTTCAGTGTTCTTAATGAGCTGTTAACAAGCTGTCAATTATCTATGCAAATTAGGGAGCCCGCCATTGGGAAGTGGCTGAGTCTGGAGCCAGTGAGTGCTACCTTCGAATGTGATGAAATCAATCATTCTTGCTTTAATAGCTGTCTTTACCCATGTGTCTCTTGTCATGTCTGGGTCTTTTTTCATTAGAATACCTACCACATAAGAAAAGCCCTCTGGGAATTTTGAAGGTACTTAGAAAGGAGCTTACCTAAATCTTTTATAACTTTCGACTTGGCTTACATGTTGCCTTGGATGCCGGCTTTACTTTTCCATCTCTGGCTCTCTAGGCGCAGTCCACTCTTCTACGGAGAAGCTCGATGCTATTCCTGAGCTGATGAGGAGGGGCTGATGCCCATCTCTCGGCTCCAGATCTGGGGAGTGAGTCAGAATTCTTTACGCATATTTTCGCTACGGAGAAAGTCTTTACTCTCTCCAGAGTTTGACAAATCCTGGACATGGGTACCTTGAGGATAAGTCCAGATAAATGTTAGGAATGACACAGAGAAGCTTATTAATGCAACGAAGTTGGATGAGCCCCATGTTCCAGGCACTGTGGATACAGAGAGAACAAAACCAAGGTCACTGCCACTCACAACTGACATTTTGATGGGGAAGACTGATGATAAACAATTACCATACAAAGGAAATGGCCCCCGGGTATGGGAAGGTGATGCTTAATATGGAAACAAGGGTAAAGCACAGAGTAAAGACAGCCTGGAGTAATTGCGGGGGGAGGTAGCTGCAATCTAAATAGAACGCTCAGGGGAGGCCTTATTGCGGTGGTTCTATCTGAGCCCAGACAGGGATGAAGCAAGTTGCAGGTCACAGGGAGGGATACCTGGGAGAAAGCATCTCAGGTAGCGTCAACTTCAAGTGTGAAGAACCTAACACAGGAGAGGTTCTGGATCACTGAGGTGGGGGCTGGGGTGGGATCTGAGGGGGTTATGCTGTGGGGACAGGGACAGGTGAGCAGGTGGGAGATGGGCAGCTCACATGGCTTCTTTGGATAAGCTCTTTGGCTTTCCCTCTGAATGAAATGGGAAGCCATTGCCAGGTGTTGTTACTTATTTTTCAAACTTTCTATTTGAACTAATTTTAGATTGAGGAGTTGCAGAAAGCACACGTGTTCCCTATACCCGTCACCTGACTTGCTGTAATGCAAGACCACAACCCAGTGATCAAAATGAAGACATCAGCTTTGGTGCAATGCTACTATCCAAACTGAATACTTTATTTGGATTTCCCCAGGTTTTTAATTTTTTTTCTGTTTCAGGATCTGCATTCCTTTGGGGTCCTTTAATTGGTGACAATTTCTTGGTCTGTTTTTGACTGGGACCCTTTTGAAAAGCAGTCAGGTATTTTGTTGAATGGGCCTCAATTTGGGTTTGTTTCATGTTTTCTCATGGCTAGCCTGAGGGTGTGGGCTTGGGGAAAGGGCGCCTAGAGGTAATGTGTCCCCCATGTTCCTTCATGGACACATGACTCAGCACTGGTGACGTTAAACTTGATCACTCAGTTCAGGTGGTGTTTGCCAGGTTTTTCTGCTATAAAGTTGCTATCTTTAGTTTTCCATATTCTATTTATTAGAATCAAGTCTCTAGGTCTAGTCCATATTCAGGAGAGGTTCATTAGGCTCTGTCTCCTGGAGGGAGGGGGATCAAAGAATTTGTAATCATCTGTGAAAATGACCACCGTAATTAATAATTTTGAAATTGGGGGAGGAGATACTTTGAGACTATGAAAATCTCCTATTTCTCCTTAAAACTGCCCACTATTTTAACTGTTGTCGGTAGACTTGGCCTGCAACATTTGTTCATACCATTTTTTCTAATTCCCTCCTTCCTGTATTGGCAGGTTTTTGGCAGGAGTGACATCCTTGATTTTCCTTTGGAGAGAGATTTAAAGGTCCATCGGTGGAAACAAGAAGCCAGTTAGGAGGCGACTGCAATCACTCAGGTGAGGGATGATGGTGGCTCCGAACCAGGTGGAGGCAGTGCGCTTCAGGTCATATGGCTGGACTCTGGATGTAAGTGGGGAAGGGAGCAAAGCATTTCAAAGCAGAGTGGTTGTGGAGAAGCTGGAAGCACAGACACGTGATAGGGAGAGTGGGGGCAGCTGACAGTGCAGCAGATCTGCTGAGCTGATGGTGACGGGGTAAGCCAGGTGTCCAGCTGTACTGGACATCCCGGTGGACAGCTTGAATTAACAGCCAGGTAGCTGAGTCAAAAAGTCAGACAGAGACATTCTTTGATTACCCTCAAAACGACTTCTTCTTCAGGCCTAATTTGAGATTTCTCCATAGTTTATCCTCAATAAACATTCTTATTTTTGAGGTTAATAGATGAGCCACAAACTCAGAGAAGATACGTGCAACACACACACACACACACACACACACACACACACACACACACACACACACACAGAGAGAGAACAGAATCGGGGCAAAGAATTCATTAAAAAACAAACTATAGATTTATAAGAACAATGACAAATAGTAGAAATTAGCAAAGATATGAAGGCAGTTCATAGAAGAGGAACCAAAAAGGAACATTAATGTAAAGTAGGGCAAGGTTTTTTCCCCATCAAATTGCCAAAAATGAAAAGGTCCAATGATGCCACGTGCTGGAGAGAATGTGTCACACACACCACTGGTGAGTGGGCAAACTGCTGCTTTGGCGAGCCGCGCAGAGAAATTCAGCAAAGAAAGCTAGAGTGTGGTTAGGGGCATGGACTCAGCAGCGTCGCAGTGAGTGACCAGTCTGGGTTCTACCCCCTTTGAGCCGTACCGGGTGAGCAAGCTGTTGCACCTCTGCATCTAAATCGTCTCATCTGTGCAATGGGGATCATACTGCAATCTAATTGTGTTGTGTAGGAATTACATGGATTAATACATGTAAATCTGTGAGAAGAGGACTTGACAAGTTATGAGGACTCAACAAGAGGTAAAGAATCTCTGAGGCCTAGAAACGAGCAATTCTACTTCTACAAATAAAGCCAAAGGAAATGTGCCTAATGAGACACATAAAAAGTGTTCACAGCAGCATTGTTTGTTCCATTAAAAACTGGAAACAACCTAAATGTTCATTCACTGGTTGAGAAAAGGAACATTAATATTGTTACAATAAAATATTATAGCATAAGGAAAATGGATATGCTAGAGTTACATGTCCTAAAACGAACAGATCTCAAAATCAATATGGGGTCAAACAAGTGAACTTCAGAATATGTACTTTTCCCATTCAGTCCACTGCGATACACTGGCTTGTTTGAAGTTTATAAAAGAACCTTGGCCTCTCACATATGTGTGTTGGAAAAGGCAGAATTAGTTTAATAGCCTTTTCAGGTAATTTCAGTTATTCTTCTTGGATACTACACCCAAATTCAATAAATGGTAATTTCTGGAAGTTTAGTTGTAATGTGAAATCTGAAATCATATCAATGAGCTTTTTATTCTTTGTTGTATTAAAATCTAGTGTTTTTCTTCAACTTTGAATGGAATTAGTGGGGAGACCCGTATGTAATTTATTACATTATAATTTTTTTTGGAAAATATTGGTTTACTAAGTTGCACAAATCTTATAAATGTTGATACCTTTAATTATGAAGTATTTTTAAAAATCATATTAGTAACAGCACTAGCAACCTCATCAGAGAAGATTTTAAGTATTGAGGAGCTGTCAAATTTATGGTAATATAGAGAAGTTTTCTAAAATACAAATAGTTTAATTTTGATCCTGATGTTGACATTTTTTTTCCTTTGAAGTGGTGGATTCATTTTATTCATCCTTGAGAGACACGTCTGCTAAATACTCAAGTCTGAATAACCGTAATTTTTTTTCAGTTGCTCTTCTAAGTAAAAAATGTTGCATAAAAATAGCTAGTTTAGCTGGAAACAAGCAATCTCATGCATGTTTTCCTTAGGACACACATCGTACTTTGGGTCACAACAGAAGTGCTTGTGCATACTTTCCATTTATCTTCACCCAGAATATAAAAAGGAAATGCCAATAAGAGTCAAACATAATAAAATTAAATCTTTTTACTACGTTTTTGAGGATATTCTTAATGGATATTGATGCAGGCATTATTCTTTTTTAACTTCGAGTGTGTGATGGTGAAGAATCCAACGACTAAGACTTTGGTGACACTGCCTAGATTCATGCTAAAGCACCAGCAGGCCTACCCTGTACGTTTCTGTATCACCAGTACACATGGCAATAGAGTAAAAAGAGGCAAATGAAGTCTTAGAATTTCTATGCAAATCACTTTGACCTCGTGGCTCTCTTGACAGCGTCTTAACTGCAGACCTCTCTTTGTGAATTGGTACTCTAGCTCAAGGCCGGGCGTGCTGGTTGATGGGTTGGTTGGTTGCTTTGCCTACGATGCTCCCATGCTCCTCTCAAAAAATTGCCCCAGCTCTCAGTTTCTGAAGTGTGGGTAGCAGGTTGTATAATATCTCTTCTCCGTCCAACCCTGGCCACAGCTTCTTCAAGAAAGGGTGAGAACTTGGCTAATTGGTGGCGGCTCATCAGGTTCTTTTTCTTTAAGTCACAGAGATATGTACCTGGTTGGGCAATAGTGGCATGGGGAGTAGGGGTCATGCTGATTGGAGACTATTTTTATTCACCTTTAGGAAGCTGATATGTACTCTGCAGAGAGAAGCTGGAGAATTAAATAATGTAGAGAAGTGCATGAATGAGGGCCCCTCAAAGTGGGGGAGGGGGAAGAGAGAGGGAGAGAGAGAGAAGAAACCGGAGATAGGGATTAGAGAAAGACAGAGATAAAGAGACAGAGACAGACGAAGAGAAACAGAGAAATACAAAATAGGAACCAAGTGATAGAGAGACACCGAGAGAGGGGGTGGCGAAGAGAGAGAGAGAGAGAGAGGGAAATAGACTTCTAATAAAGCCCTTTTACTTGTGTTAATTTGATTACATTTCCTAACAACATAGAACATGACAAAGGCTCTAGGGGAGATGCAAACTGAAGAGGGAATTAAAACCTTGAAGTCTTTAATTATGAGAATGCACCAAGAATCTTAAAATCCTCAATCGAAATTCACTTGAAAGGAAAACTTCAGAACTTATGGATGGCCGGGAAAGTACGGGTCTATCTTTGTTTTCATTCATTTTAAAAGGACATTTATGATTAAAAAGTAGGTTTTAATGTCATGGTCACAACCAGGCTTCTGACCTGGGGCCATTGGTAACAACCCTCGCTCTGAAATGCACATCAGATCTATAAACCAGGACGTAGTCTTTCTGCCATATGCCCTCTTTTGATTCTTTCTGAAACCGTCCTCACCAGATTGTTGCTAGTCGCCCTGTGGCATCTCTGTGGTCAGAATGCCATCACTGGCTTTATTTTCTGTTGTTGTTGTTGTTGTTTGTATATAAGATAATCCTTTTATTTTTTTTATCTACAAACTCTAGGAGGTGAATTTTGAGCATGGTGCATGGAGGCTTAGCCACGGGACCCTCATTCTCTCAAGGGGATTGGTAGCACTCAGTTTCAGAGAGCCCAGGAACATTTACTCCTTGGATGAAGATGTTTTTCAGTTGGCTTTTTAATTATATTTACAAAGAAAGCTGACATACAAACAGTGGTAGCTCCTGGGAGGATGGCATTTTAGCAAATGAGTGGGAGTCAAACTGTCCCAATGCAACGTGGAGTTGGGGAGAGGAGTGGTGGGGTTCAGTCCATCTTTTCTGTTTTAAATTGGGGTTACATGCATAATATTAAATTTGCCATTTTCAAGTACAGAGTTCAGTGGCATTCAGGACATTCATACAATGGTGCAACCACCACCACCATCTCATGCCAGAATTTTCTTATCATCCCGAACTGGAAACTCCATACCCATTGCACACTAACCCCCCATCCCCTCTCTCCCAGACCCTGGCGGCCTCCTTTCTACTTTCCGTCTCTGTGAATTAGACTCCTCTAAGCACCTGATACTGGTAGAATCACACAGTAGTTATCCTCTTGTGACTGGCTTATTTCACTTTCACTTCGCATAGTGGCCTGAAGGGTCATCTATGTTATAGAATGTGTCAGAATTTTCTTCTTTTTTGAGGATGAATAGTATTTCATTAGGTGTATGCACCATGATGTATCCATTCTTCTATCAGTGGACACTTGGGTTGCTTCTACCTTTTGGCTATTATAACTAATGCTGCTATGAACATGGGTGTAGAAATATTTGTTTGAGTCTCTGTTTTCAATTTTTTTTTTATTATATATCCAGGAGTGGAATTACTGGATCATATGCTAATTCTCTCTCTCTCTCTCTCTCTCTCTCTCTCTCTCTCTCTCTCTCTCCTATCTATCTATCTATCTATCTATCTATCTATCTATCTATCTATCTATCTAGAGGAAACATCATATTGCATTCAGTGGCTGGACCATTTTACATTCTTGTCATCAGTGCAGGAGAGTCCTAATTTCTCTACATTCTTGTCAACATTAGTTATTTTCTGTTTTTCTCTCTTTTTTTTTTTAAATAATGGCCATCCTGATGAGTGTGAAGGTTCTTTGCATCTTGAGAAATACCAGACACATCAGTTATTCTTTTATTTATTTTTTTTCTCTTAACTCCACTTTCCTGGGACTTTAAAATTCAGAAAATACTCCCCGAGCCCCAGAATTGGTGAGTTGTCTCCACTCGAAGCACTGAACATGCCTTCTGCACGTCCCCATTGCTACCTGTGTTGCCTCATTTCTAATTTCTGGCTGCTAAGTCTATCTCCCTCTGTTAAGGCCGTATCTGTCCTCCATCCCTAAACAGGATTTGACACCTAGTAGGCACTCAATAAATATTTATCAGATGAATGAATTTAAACCAACCCTGTTCTATGTGACAAATGTGTCTTTAAATATGTAGAACAACAAAAAAAGGTTTATTACTAGGATGACTATATCAAAATTCAGGGCGCGCAGTAACAAAATAACACGACTGTAAACACGGAGATGGAAAAAAGTAAATTGACTAAATTATTAGTGTCACTTTGATTTCAGAAAGTGCTGCTTCTTTACACATAAGCAGTTACAAATGCAGCCTATAAAAGTTAATATTCATAACATGATTATCTTTCAATGAAAGTATTAGGGAAACACAAAATAATAATAACGTTAATGTACAAGGGGTAGGCTTCCATGGAAACTTGGGCACATCAATTTAAGTGTTTAGCCAAGGAGCCACGGCTCTTTAAGACGGGAGGCTCTGACGCCCAATTTCAGAATGACCCTTAATAAGCACACTGAAGATCACGATCACTTGGTGTTTTTTGATTACTGATTATTTAGAAGGCACTTTGGAAATTGCAGATAGCTTGCTCACTCAGGGGAATTACCATCCACGAACGACAAGCGAGCCGGGAGCGGTGCAGAGAAGGTTAGATAAAAAACATTAGCAGGCTCCAAGTTGTAATTTGACCCTTTCCAGCGCAAGCCACTGACATTTTCCTTTTCCTTTTTTTCCTTGCTTTTTTAGTTTATTCTCTGGCCATTTGCACATTTTTAAGGAAGCAATCGACAAGTGGGTCTACGTGTATGTGTGTGTGAAAGGGGATTGAGCATATATTGGACCGAGGGAATTGTTTGAGATGAAATGGGAACATCAGAGAATGGCGAGATTTATGGCTGTGGCACTGGAAAGAGATGTTGGAGATCATTTAGCTGAGTCCCTTCGTTTTACAAATCATGATGCTCTGAAAGGGAAGGGGTCATGGCAGGGCCAAGGGTTACCTCACTTGGCAGCAGCGTTGGGCGTAAAAGCCAGGCCTTCAGCTGGTTGTAGGAACCAGGTTGGAAGACAGCCTTGGGTGTCAAACCAACACACTTGTACTCAGGAATGAGACATGATCGTACAAATAGCTGAGAGCAGTAAAAGAGGATAAAAGTTACTGGCTTCCGCTCACCCAGTCCTCGAGATGGGCTGCGTATGAACTCTTTGCAGGGCTGACGTCCCTGTTAGGCATAGCAGGTACCATGCAGGGGCCCGTGAGACAGTAGGGACCCACACGAGTGTTTTGATTTCCTTCCCCATCAGAAGAAAAACATAAATATATTAATGCATGTATAGTAATGAGTTCAGCCTGGATTACACTCATCTTTATACTAACGAGTTGCAAAATATAGTTGTAAGTATTTTTATGAGGGAATGGGACACATGGAGGCAAAATTGTCTCAGGCCTACAAAAGCCAGGATGCAGCCGCGTCTCCAAGGTCTTTAGCCTGAGCTCAACTTTCTCGTTGGCCATTTTTACTTCAGTTCCTGGCAATAAATTCATTGGTGAGCAAGCTAGACTCAAGGTCCAATGAGAGAAAAATGGCTGTATTTCTATATTATTTGAAAATTTGGGGAGCAAGCAGCAGAAAAATTATGTAAATTGGCTTGAGCAAAAGAGAACTTAATAGCTCTTTGAACCAAAGACTCTAAGGTTTTCTGGTTTGAGGTATACTTGGAACCAGGTGATAAAGTGGTGACATTTGAAATGTGTCTCCTTCTCCCGAGCACTCCTTCCCCCTGATATTGTTCTCTTGTGTTGGAGAGAGGCTAAGCGGCAGCTCGGAGCTTACCTCCTAGGACGTCAGGGTCTGCCAGGTGTTCTGCACTTTTCCCCGTAACTGGCACTCGTAGTGCGCCAGGCACTGTGCTAGGTCTTTCTTTGCAACCTCTCGTGAAATCCCAAACTTTAGCCTTGTGATAAGATCTTTTCTTACCCCGTTTTACAGGCAAAGACACTGAGGCTGGAGGAAATAGCTCAAAGGTGGTCCTGAATTTCTCTGACTTGCACAGAGCCCGCTTTCTATGAAACTGAAATCTGAGCTATTTGATTGGCATTAAGGGTCTCTCTATAGTGTGACAGCAACAGCCCTTTCAGCCTCTGGTCCATTCTTCCTTCCTGCTTCACTGGGCAGCTCGCAGGCTTCAAGTCTTCCTAATTCTAGATATTTGTGTGAGCTGTCCTTGACCCCAAACTATTTTTCCTCTTGTCTCCGCTGTGGAGACTCAAGTTCAATTCCTCAGAACGTCCAGGACCCAGTGGTGGAGCTTGATCTCGGGAGGTCCTCCCCCATATCATATTATCTTCCATCTTCCTCTCCTGCATAGTAATTGTTATATGGATGCCATCTCTCCTACTTAAGAGGAAACTTCTGGAAAGCTGAGGCCAGAGCATATTCTCCTCCATATCATTTCACCCCACCCTATTCCCTTAGAGTCCTCCCATAGAACCTGCTATCCAGAAGGTGCTCATTGAACATTAGCTCATGAATTAATAACTTGACTCACTGGGCCCCCAAATTACATTAACGGAATAGGCTGCCACATGGATAGACTTATGAATGCAGTGTGCAGAGAAGAGGAAGGAAGTTTAAGAGCAGAGATTAATAAAGCGTGAAAGAAGCCAAGGAGATAGAGTTCCCCTACTACGCTAACCAATTTTAGGCTTAAGAAAATATTATCTATTTCAATTGCTCTGTCTTCTGTCATTTCCCATAAGAATAGATGAAGACAGGGAGAGGTGAAAAGACTTACCCAAGCTGTTAACAAAAGTATTGGCTTTTGTTTACGAAGCCTCTGTTTTAGGCCAGGCACTCCATGCATGATCCCCAATCTTCACAATAATCTGATGTGACAGGTAAGAAAATTAAAAGTCTAAGAGATGAAATGTCCAGAGTCACCAGGCCACTAGTAAAGGACAATGCTAGGATTGGAATCCAAATTTGTCCAAAGCAAAAATTCGTGATTTTTTTAAAACTAAACTGGACTGTTAGAAGTACATTTGGGATCAAAAGAAGGACCTCTTAACTCTGAGTTCAGTTTCTTTAAAAGGACTTGGCTCCAAAACCCCAAAGGTGAAGACCCCTGCCTAGTAACTCATTTTATATAGCATCGCTACTGGTCACCATGGGCCATTCAGGGCCTAATAAATTCCTTTTATTGGTGAAGGTTATCTTTGGTATAATAAGAAAGAAAAATCTTTATTATAGAGAAATAAATGGTAATTGTAAAACAATTTAGATGTAGAATAGGAGAAAAAAAGTCATAGTCAATTCAAATGTGTTCATGCTGGAAGAGAAGGCAGCATAGACTCTGAAACCATTTTTTATAACTGTCATTGAAATATCTGTGTTGTCCCTTAGCGCAAAGCTGTGGGGTCATGGGGCAGAGATGGCAAAAGGCAGGACTGGTAAATGTGGAATTTCCAAGGACAATTTCTACTCTTCTTTGACCCAGCCTAAGCATGTAAGCTAGTGCCACATGCTTCTCTGGACCACCATGCTATTTTTTAAATTATTTTATTGCACTAATTGCCATTTGAATCATCTTCCTCTATCATTTGCTTGCTACTTTGTTGTCTGTCTCCCCCACCAGAAGATACGTAAACCCATACTTGTCAGCAGTCGTGGGCATACATGTAACCCCAATTCCTAGAATGTCTCTTGGCACATGGTAGGTAGAGAAAGGAAGAATAGACGGTTGTTGAATCAATCAACGGAATTAAAGCCACCCACTAGAACCCAGAGTCTAGCCTGCTTAGATGGTACCCTGGTCTCACTGGTTCCTGTTTTCAGACATCCACTTTTCCCGGCTGCTGGGACTAGGCCCTGAAAAATGGATAGCTCTCCAGGAGACAAAAACGGTTATCCCAGACGAAGGAGTCACCATGAAAGATGAAATACAAGCCTTGCATTTTGCTATGGCTCTGGCTTTGACGGCTGCCTGGAAGGTTCAGAACTTTGTCCCCCAGTGATTAGATGGGATTTCTTACAGAGTGGCAAATGAGCACTGATTTTTAAATGATCGAAAGTCATTGCCTGCACATCTGGTGGGACCCCAGGCAGACACAAACACCTCTTAAAGTCAATAGAAATCGGCATCACAATCAATGGTGTGCACTGTGTGCAGATTTCCCCATCGAATTGCTAGGAAGCGATCGATGGAACGCTTTTGATGTCTATGGGAAAATGGTACGTAAGCTTAGTTGGTGGAAAAAGTCTCCAGCTCTCCTCAGTACACTATTGATTCTTTGGCAATTTATTAACGGGAATGATAGACACAGATCCCCCAAATCAATAGCTTCCTTTTCAGAAATCCTTACTGGTATCTCATTGATCTATGATGCTTCTTGGTTTCCAATGGCGCACAATGGTGTTTAACAGTTTAGAAAGAACGGTATGGTGTGTGTGTGACATAGAGCAGGTAGTTTTTCTTCCATTTATTCACAATCACTTAAAGAGAGAGAAAAAAGAAAAGAGCACCCCAAACAACCTCCTCTCCCTTGTTATTTCATCAGTTACCTCATATAATCAATGAATTCCTGAAGAGGAATTTGAGCTTTCATGGCTGCCTCTCAGAACCTGCAATCAGAGTGAGACTTTCTTGATGAGCTTGATAGTCAACGTATCCAGATGATTCTCTGGGCTAATTAGGACTAGAGGAGCTTGGGGAAATGAAGAGGTTGGTTGAGGTAGAGTTAAAGCCTTGCTTCTGAGCGACCTCGGCATTGGGGAGCTTAATGGAGATGCCCTGGCATGGAGAGAAGTCAGTAGCCCAAGGGCAGTTGGCCCAGTTGGTTCCACATGGTGGCCGTGAGGCCAGGGGATGTAGGTTTTATTCCACCTGTGGGTACCCTCAATTGCTTAGTAACCATGGCCACAGCCTACACTTCTTACACTGGTCCTCCAGGGTTCGCTAGGAGACAGGGTGTCAGAATCCTATCTCTACCACTTACCAGCTAAATTTTCTCTATTGTCTTACATGTTCCCTGTGATTAGTTTGCCATTTCTGACTTTTTTTTTGCAATTTGATTTTCTTCCCTAAAGATTATGTCTTTTCTGTCACTGTGTCCCCAACTGTCAGCATGATCTCTAGAAAACAGTCTTACTGTTGGGTTTGAGTTTTCCTTATTTAATGTCATATTTTTGAATCTGGCAGCTTATTAGGCTCTTATTCTATGTTCTGAACTTCTGATCAGGTAGCTTCCTGTTTTCTCATCTGCAAGTTCGGTATCCTTTCTTATAATTTTGCACACGTCCCGAGCCAGACTTATGACTTGATGTTTGGTATGTTGTAGTCTCTATTAGTCAGGATAAGCCAGGTTATGCTATTGTAACAAATATTCCCTAAATCTGACTGATATATAAAACCGAAGGCTTACTCTGTGTTGTCCCTACATGGACGGGCTTTATATCTTCTCCCCGTGGAATCTGAGATGCAGGAGTAACTACGTTCTCTATTTTGCTGATTTTATGGAAAAGAGTTCTGAAGAATCTGGCACCAGCAATCAAAAGGGAAAATGTAACTTTCACTCCAGTTATGGGTCAAAATGGGTCACTCAGCCCCACTCAAAGTCAAGGAGGCCAGGAAGTGCAATCCTGCGGAATACGGGCAAAGGAGGCAGCTGGACATACCTGGTCGGCAGCTCTAGTGACCTTGTGATCCTCACGAAGTTAATCCCGTCTAAACTACAAGAGAGAAACCCATTCAGTGAGAACAGAAGAGAAAAAGTGATGAGCGTTAAAAGTCAAAAATTATGAAAGAGAAAGGGGCAAAGAGAATTAACTTTTTTGCACATCTGGTAGGTTCAAAGACCTTCGCATATGGGTACCAATCGACCTCTCAACAGTCTTATAAGACAGATGTCATTAGCTCCGCTTTTCACCAGGTAGGAGACGTTAAAGAGTGTCGGATTTGTGCAAAGCCAGTTGAGGCAGAGTCACTCTTTCCCCGATTTCTCTCTGATGTGGGCAACTAGAAGGGCTGGTCCTTATCTCATCCCAGAGACCCCAAGTACCGTGTGTGGTGTTAAGTAGATTCTCAGCAGATGATGATTGAAAAGGAGCCATTTGAAGAATTGCTTCCTGATCCAAGAACCAGGTTGGGTCCACCATATGGATCTAGGTCGATAAGTGTTAGCAGCTGAAGAGACCCTCACCGCCAGCTGTGGCCAAAACCCTTCACAGCGTCTTTCTTTCTCTCTCTCTCCCTCTCCTCCTCAGAGATGAGTCCTCACACACGGGCGGGAGATGCCTTTTTGTGCACACCCAAAACAATACAATGCAAGGGCCTTAAGAAATTTTTTTCTTATCTTTCTCTTCCTTCTTTTAAAAAGTATGTATGTATGTAATGTTCTTTGGAATTTTAGAAGAGTGAATATATAGCCTACTTCATATGCAGATATGAAATGCCGGAAAAGAATGTTTTCCTGTTGTTGTTGCAAATCTGAGATGTTGTTTTCATTTTTTAAAAAAGAGTAACTTAGCATGTTACCAAGTAGTGTAACGCTGAATTCTGCAGTGAGCATACAAATATTGAAGATAATTGCTGTAAAATAATTAAGGTCAGTATAAAATGAACTTGATCTATTGCCAGGACAACTCCTGTTTGAGGGAGATGCACATACTTAATAATTCTGGGAAGCAGTAAGTTGGACTAGAGCCTCTGCTTACCTCCAGTGACCATTCCAGAAGTATTTTTGAGCACCTGGTCATAGCAATGATTTTAATTATACCATTAGCTCTTCACTGAGGACTTACATTGCACTTGGCATTGTTGCAAAATTATCATCTTATTATATATAGAGAGAACGGAGGCCCAGAGATGGGGTAACTCACCCCAGTTACACTTTAACTTGGGGGCAGGACTGGGGATCACCTCTGAAAGCCCTGCTTTCTTGCTTCTCGTCCGTAAGTGAAAGCCCTCAGAAAGTGAAATCCCTTGGACTCAGGCTCTGGATTCAGACAGACTAAATTAAAACTCATCTCCGCCATGGGGAACTGAGTGACTTCAGACACATGTGAGGCTCAGCGTCCTCATCTGTAAAATGGGGATAATTGTGTGTGTGTATGTGTGTGTGTGGGCTTCACACCTGTGTGAAGTTTAAAAGAGTTGGTCTATGGAAAGCCTGCTTCATCAGAGATGCTTACTCATTTGTTTTGTAATTATTATTCATTTCTAACCCTTCCTACTGTGATGGCTTTTTGGTACTGTAGTGAGTTGCTTTTGTGAAATCTTTGAAGTTTATTAGAGTTGAGGAGTGAGGTTGGCCTTGGTCAACACAGGAAATATAAGTGAGCACAGTGGATGCAATTTTCATCCTGTGATCTCCATGTCTAGGTCAAGAGAGTTCTACATTCAAGGAGGACATTGTCCTCTGACCACTGACCCTGCAGCAAGTAAAAGTGAGGTTATCATAGGCTGTAAGAACATAAATAGGAAGACCTGTCCAATTGGCCTTGCCAAGGTGATGACAAGTTATTCCACCAGACTGCTTGCCCCAGTCACACTAGAGGAAAAGGATGTCCCCCAAGACTCTACTCAGGGAGGAAATCCATCACTGAATGACCCTTTTCAGGTCTCCGAGGATGCCCATAAATGACCTTCAAGTGTCAGGACCGAAACGAAGGAGCACGTGGAGAGGCCTTGTGTGGAGCAGGGGCAGACTCTCGTCAGCTCCGCCATGTGCTTAGACAAGTTACATCCCCTCCTCTGGCTTCTGAGCCCAATGAGTCCCAAGGAAGAATGCTTTTGTCACTTTTCTGAGGCTGAATCTCCTCATCTAGAAAATAACCATTTCTAGTTTCCAACCCATGGGAGGATGTTGACAAGGCCAAGTGCCATGACATAGGTAGAGCTCTGGAACGAAGCCTCATGATTGATGTTCAATTAATGATAAAGTGTTTTACTTTTATTTACATGACTGTGAGCTCCTTGAGGACAGAGGCTCTATTTTTATCAACTTTGATGCCCAAACCAGTGTCTAATAAACAAGAAGCAACAATAATGCCAGCATCTGTTGAGTACCTGCCTTGTACCAGAGGCTATTCCAAAAGCTTTCAATACGTTAACTTCTTTAAATCTTAACAGCACTCTTGTTGTGACATGGCTGCTGTCATCCTGCCATGTTATAGGTAAGAAAACTGGGCACAGAGAAGATACATAAATTGCCCAAGGTCACACAGGTATGCTGCGGTCCTAGAGGGTAAGTGTTGAATGGGCGAGTGAGTGGCTTGCTGTGACATCTACCTTTTGACCCTTCCTGTGGTCCTCTGGGTGCTCCTAGCACCATTTTTGGGTGCTGTGAAGCTGGGCCGGCTGGGTTTGGCAGTCGCAATGGGGATGATGATAAAAGAGGTGATGGGTGCTCAGGTGCGGGTTGCCTGTCACACACGCACAGCCATAGCGAAAATGACGGGAGATTAATAGGGAATAATGGGGTAGTGAGTAGAGCACTTATGCAGCTTTCCTCTTGAGAAAGCCTCCCATCTAGCGAGGTGCAATTAGCTGTCCAAGCCAAGATGCGGAGGCAGGAAATGAAATAGGCTCGCGGTGATTTTATTTTTATACCTGGGTCCGCCCTTGGTTTGTCGGCCTAGTTAGCACTTCGGGACCTCCAGCTGACTCTGCACTGCCTGCTAGCTTTAATACACTTCTACTCCAGCTTGCTACACAGCCCTAATGTTGAACACATGAGGCAGACAGCAGCCCGGAGGCATTCTCCGCAGAAACTCTCACATCACAACAGAACTCAGCTCCCCACCATCATGCTCTGCCACTCGCCTCCATCAGTGAGCATCGTAGCAGGTTGCAGACACCAAGCGGTGTCATGGAAATGTCCTAATAGACACATCGGGGGAAAGTGGGGCGGCCCTTTTCTGTGAGGGAGAGGCACACCGGAAACCTTTCCATCATGTCTTCCTCCAGATAAGCAGATTAAACATCATTAACTCTTCTTAGAGGGTCTATTTGCATCTCATACCATAAGAACCGAAAGTGATAACCTTAAGAAAAATCACCATTATTCTTTTCACAGCTGCCTCCATCTCTGAGACATTAACATAAGGACATGCTTTGATTTTTTCTCTATCCAGAAGATGGACTGTATCCGTCTCCCTGAATGCAATAATTATTTTATTGCCTTGGCTTCCATCTGGACATACATTCCATTTTCAAATGTAAACAATCATTTCCACCTTTAATAAAGTAGATGGAACCTGTCTGGCTCGGAGAATGAACATTTCAATATCTTCAGACACACAATGACATCGTATCAATATTTAAAATCATTTTATGCATGTATTCCAGGTTGTCCAACTTCATTAAGGCCATTCATCAAGCCTCTAGCTAGAGCGTATTCCCATTGGACTTGTAGGCCTGGGGGCCTACCAAACAGAAATTTAAACTAACTTGCCTTTTTAATTCACATTATTCTCAAATATTCTCTTTTTTAACTCCCTGCCATGACTAAGGCATTTAGACTGGGCCATGATTCGGTACATGTCAACTCTTAACTGACACAGTCCCCATTAGTGTGTCAGAATATGTGTGCCCCAGTAAAATATGGCATCCATCCTTCCCTCTTCCTTGATAAATTACCCTCTGGTTCTTTCCTGTACTCGGCAATAATTTGAGTTTATTGCTCGATGTTTCCGTTAAATATTTACAAACATTTTAAACTATGTATAAATGAAATCTTCAGTGTTGTGCAAGCCTCATCCTCCCCTTCAACTCTAAAATAATAAATCTCTTGATCTATTTTTTATATTTCTGAAGATACCCCCACGTGAACATTGGATGCTGGGAATAGGGATATTCTTGCAAATAAGGTCAGCCCTTCTCCTGGCCATCTCATTAGGTCAGGCCAGATTTGTCCCCAAGGTGAGCGTTATCTAGCTGATGCTGAAATCCTGCTCTGCAATGCCAGGGAACAATTAAGTCCGTGTTGAGGAAATCACAATAAAACCTTCTCAAACAGGGCACTGATCCAGGGAAGGTTGGAGAGGAACCTTCTGCTACCATGTCACCTCCCCAGGCAAAGCCAGTGAAATGTGCATTCATAATTTAGTGGCAGCCAGGCATCCATAAGTGAAGTGGTTCTCTAGAAAAAGGGGGGGTGGTGGTTATTGTATTAGACTCTTAGGGCTGCCACACCAAACTATCACAACCTGGAGGGCTTAAACCACAGACATTCATTTCCTTACAGTTCCAGAGCCCAGAAATTCAAGGCCAATTAATCACCCAGTGTGGTTTCCCCAGGCTGATCTCCTTGGCCTGCAGACGGCCACCATCTCACCGTGTCCTCACATGGACTTGCCTCTGTGCACACACTCCCTTGGTGCCTCCCTATGTGTCCAAATTTCCTCTTCTTCTAAGGATTCCAGTCATATTGAATTCGGGTCCACCGTAAAAGCCTTATTTTAAATTAATCACATCTTTAAAGGCTCTATCTCCAAACACAGTCCCATTCTTGGTGAGTCAAGTCTTCAGTGTGGGGCAAAGTCTACTCTTCCTTGGTTCATCAAGCGCAGGCCCATTCTCTCCTTCTCGAATGAGTATTAATACAACCCATGCATTCTTTGAGGTTCTTGGAAATTTGGGGACAGTGTAGCCTCTCTGAGTTCCTGTTTTTTTCTGAGGTTAAGTTTGGGTAAAGATCATTCATAGTACAGAGATGTTATGAGGATTAAATGACCTAATGAATGAGGAATTGGCTGGCTGACCATAGGCAGTCAATAAAACTGAATTGAATGGCATCAGGAGGCAGCATTGAAACTTAGGGTTAAAAATGCAAAATGCTTGGAGAGGTGGAGTGGAAAAGTGAAGATATTCCAGGCATATGCAAGAATCAAAGACTTACTTTTTTTCATATTCCCCCCCATCCAGTTTGGGGACTTTGGGGTTTATTTTTTATGTTGGGCGATTGTATTTTCAAGTCAATCATATGTTCAGTGTAGGAATAGACCATTATTTGAGTAACTTCCAAAACGAAGTGCTTATATATAAAGAAAAAAAAAGTTGAAGAGCTCAAGTATTAAATTGTTCTGTACTGTGTGTGCCCAAACCCTCCATCCTTTTCAAGTTCAGTACTTCACAGTTTCAAGAGCCCTTCAATTTAGAATTGAATGGGGTGTTCTGGGCACATGCACTGTGGGCCAATTTAGCCCCCTCGATTGCGCTGATCACATGAAGAGTGCTCCAGTTATGCTGGGGCACAGCCCTGGCATCCATCTGCCTGCTCTCTGGAGTTGGAATCAGACTGGCCTCTGCAACGTCTCTGCCCATGTGGGTAACCTGGGGCTGGACCCACTCCAGGAACTAAGGCCTCCAGCACAGCATGCTTGTTTTGGTTTGAACAGAGGTCCAACAACCAAGGAGAATTTTGTGTGATTAGGTGAGGGGATGTAGGTTTATTTCCACAAGGCCTACCATGATGAAACTCCCATAGAGCTCATTTGTCCATTGTTGGAAAGACAGAGCCCAAGATTCATGTAAGTGCTACTCTGCTCCAGGTACAAGGCGGTCGACTTGCATGGTCTATTTATGCACAACGCCACGGTGCAATAGTCATACGAGGTGAAGACTGAAACTCAAAGATGCTAAGAAATGTTGCCACAGGTAGTACACCCTGGGCCTGGGCCTGGAACCCCAGTCTCCATGGGCCCAAGCCTTCTTCGTGGCTGGCAGGCAATGTGGGGAAAGTGCAATCTTTGGAATCAGAGATGCAGCCCAGCCTTAAGCCAAGTCTTCTGATTCATAGTCCAGAATTTCTTGTATCCCGAGGGAACTGGGGCCATTTTCTGAAAAAAAGAATCCTCCTTGGATTGCTCCAATGTCAGTTTTAATGCCATTTTTGTTCACAAAGGGAAAGCAGCTTATAAGTGTAGACTATTAGTTCCTGAAACAAATTCTGCCAATGACGAAGCAGAAACTCAGGGACCAAGGCACGGGGATAGCCCGTGGTCTGACAGCTGCCAAACTCATGTCCCTTCTTCCTGGCCTCGGCTTCCTTGACCCCACAGTCTAAATTAGTCACCTGACCTTCTTTCTTAAAATGTCCTGTTTTTTTTTTTCGCTTTTTTCTTACTTTTTTTGAATTTCAAATATCATGCTATAAAAGGTACATGTGTTTTTCAGGGATTTCATTTCCTCTCTGTAACCCCCACCTGCTCTACCCTAGAGAGTGGGGTCTATATCTGTTTTGTCTGACAGTAAACTGGGGAACTAGCACAGATCCTGGAACATAGTAGAAACTCGACAAGTAGGATTTGAATGAATGAATGAATGAAGGGGAAGGAATCTTTTCCTCCCACTGCTCAGGTGCGGTGGAGGGGGGGCCTGCTGTTGGGTCTATAGTCCTAGGATTTGAATTGAAGTTCGTCTCTTCCCTTCTTTTCTGGGTGAACATGGGCTAGCCTCTTCATCTTTGGGATTTACTTTTCTCACACATGGAAAGTCGATAATAATATCCCTTTTTCAGGGTGTTGTGAAGATAAAAGGAGACAATATCTAGAATGCGCCACATAGAACTCAGTACATAGGTGCAACTTAGCATGTTTGCTGACTCTGTCCAAGGCTCTCTCTTCTAGGTCTTCTGAGAGTCTCAGCCCTTGGGAGGAAGGGGCCAGGACAAAGAAAAGGCTGTCTTGGGTGGTTGGTAATGAAGCGGTGCCCTTTGGCAAAATGAACACAGTGTCTGGGTTTACTGAAGTCATGGAGACCTCAGAAAATCGACCCTCACTCCCTTGGGGTGGCAACTGCTCATAGACCATCTGTGGACGTGGATAAAGACCTAAAGCCATAGTGACAGGAGACTTGATAAAGGTTAAATGGGAGTGAGCTGAAACAGGCCGAGGTCAGCACTGATCTGAGCTACGTGAGTGCAAGATGTGGCAGCTCCATCATTCCGATGTAACAGCTCAATTGGTGAGATTATGTGGAAGTTTTCATCATTCTGTGACACAAACCCAAGGTATTTCTTACCAAAAACTGACTCCACTTTTAGAAAAGCTTATTCACTTCATTCTTTCCAGTACATGCATCCTGCCAAACCCTCTTTGTTCCCAAACCCCAGAATTGCCAGTGGGAGTTTGTTTCCCAGTTTATTCAAACAAACAAATGACAAATTCAAGAGACTTCCTCTGCTGCATTTCTGTCCTCATGTGATCTGTGCTCGGTGGCTCTGTTCATGCTCTTCTCTTTGTATGGCTTGCTTTTCTTTGTACAACATAGCTCTAAAAATCCTACACTTTTGTCTTATTCCTGCTCTTCTGGTAATATGGTTAGTATGGGGTGTGGTCCCTCCCATGAACCCCACACTGGAAGTGCATGTGATCAAGGAAGAAGTAAATGGACCTGAATAAGAGATGTAAACATTCTGAGAAACTTCTTGGGAGACCAAAGACAGTTATGACTTAGTGCAGATCAGAGGATGCCTCCGTGCCATTTTTAGAGGGGTAGATATAAAGGAGAAAGCTGGCAGTGTCAATCTTTTTTCTTCTCCACATTGCCACACATATCTATTAACTCTATGACCTCTTTGAGGCAGAAAAAGAGCAAAGTTACCCTGGTGGCATGGCGGGGCCTTTGAGAAGTTATCACCCCGAGGACAAGTCTGGGATGCAGGTATCAAAAGTGCAGGTCAAAGCACTGGCTGCTGTGTGTCTCCATCTCTGCTTACCTCCATATCCTCAAAGGATGGACAGAGGGAGAAAACCTCTTCAGGAAAAGCCAAGCCTGAAGACATGGACAGAAAGATATAGGGCTTTGGAGTTATGAAGCAAACAGGGTGGCCAAATGCAGACTTCAGACTTTGGTATCAGAGGCCTTTATGCTGGGACACAAGCCCCATTTCCTAAACTCTTCAGGAAGATAGAAGCAAAGACATGAGGTGCATGACCTTGGCAAAGAACTCTAACCCTAGCATATAAGGATATCAGGACCATGGAACGGAAACAAACAGTTACAAAGTATAATGAAATACAAATACTGG
The DNA here is from genome assembly GCA_030015415.1 of Cynopterus sphinx. NCBI lineage: Eukaryota > Metazoa > Chordata > Mammalia > Chiroptera > Pteropodidae > Cynopterus > Cynopterus sphinx. The sequence goes on from CM057384.1 coordinate 140,232,131, forward strand.
GTGTAACATATATAATGCTAGACATAAAGAATGTAAGGGCGGAGTAAAAAACCACAGTGACTATAGTTTAAGAATAAATTAGTGAGCCAGATCCAATTAGAGAATTCTCCCAGAAAGCAATAAGCAGAAATAAAACATAAAAACACAAGTGTAAAAGAAGAGTGAAAATTGATGGAGGCCAGGGGCACATTTTTTATGTCCATATAAATATGATAGGCAATCATAGAAGGAGAAAAACATTGAAGATACTTGGAAAACAATAATGAGAGAATAAAAGAAAGACAAAGGTTTATATTGAAAGCTCTTAAATATGGAATGCCAAACAAACTATAGAAGAGAAAAATCATCCTTAAACAACATAATTGTATTTAAGAACCCCAAGGAAACGCTTACAAAAGCCACAAGCTCACAGAAGCAAAGAGGTCACTTACACGGAAATCACACTGAAATTAAAGTCTTACTTTTCCATAGTGACAATGAATCAAGAAGGAAATGGAGAATTATTTTTGAAACGTCGAGTGAAAATAGCCTTCAAAAAAAAAAAAAGATGTGTAAATTTATACCCAGCTAAGCTATCTTCTAATATCAGGGCAGTATAGCGACCCTCTGAAGCAAACGAGATCTGAGAACGTTTACTAAGCAAACCCAACCTCTGCGAAAGCATTTTTGGAAAAGACTCCAATAGGAGGACGGTTTGGGGAAAATGGGGACCAAGGGTGAGTGTGTCACTTCGTACACTTTACCTTGTGTGTGTGTGCGCCTGGGTGTGCACAGGTATGCGCGTGTGTATTTAAAGCCAAATCCCAAAAGAATCAGATAAAAACATGCTCCCCCACATCACAAACAGTTAAAATTCTACACAACACGGCATCAGACTAACACGTTTCCTGGGGTGGGAAGTGGGAAGGCGCGGAGAGAAAGTGCCCGGGCGACCGCAGGAACGGTGAAAGCCACCCACGTACTTTATTCGGAGGAAAGATGCGATTCTTGGTTCTCCCTCCCACCTTGCCGAACCCCAGTTTCTAATCCTGGTTTCTCTACCTCGGGCCGTTGTGACCTTTGGGAAGTGCTTCGGACGCTCTGATTCTTAATTTCTCGTCTCCCAGTCCTGGATGACCAAACCTGCCATGTGTCACAGGCTATTGGGGAGGTTTTGAGGTACACGGTGGTTTCTGCTGCACGATTGTCCTGGACACCGCACAGGTGTTGACTCTTCGTGCCCGCAGGTAAAAGAAGCAACAATAACACCATTTTTGTTGGTTTTTGTACTCACAGGCGTACGCTGCACCCGCGTTTTCTCCCAGACTTTGACGCAAACAGGCACCAATAAGACAGTCTTGTCTTTGGCAACTAAGGTAGGACAAAGGGGTGGCAAGAGGTAAGTCGGACCTGAAAATCAAGATTCTATTTTGAATCCACCTATTTGTATTTTATTAATACAGTTTTCCAGACTTTGCAAACTGTTGCTTTTTCAATCCAATACACAACATGTGGCTCAAGAGATCAGCGCTCCAGCAGGGCCATTAATTACCCAGTTTATTCCCTGAAACTAAGCAGGAGCACGGGCACATGTTCATTAGGGTGTGTTAATTGGAAACAAAAATCGCCATGGATACCACAAACACGATTGGAAGAGAGGAAACCACGCCGGTGAGTTTTCATTTGGATTCTGTTTGATTTCGTTTCATTTTCGAGTCTCCCAAAGGCCAGGCACAGCAATTTCGCAATAAAAAATAATGGCCTGAGAAACATCCTTCTGGAATGTCCCCACGGAGGTGTCAGTCTGTGCATCTCGGATGTGTCTGGAGGGATGGATGCGTTGCCTCCTCTGGCCCCGCGAGAGTAAGTTGGGGTGCCTGCGCGTGAGTGGCTGCGATCCCCCAAATGGCCACCCCCAGAAGATGGTCTTTGAGGAACAGTCTCTGCCTTTCTTTGTCTCTCCTTTATTGTACGTCCTCAAGCGACAGCATCCCAAAGTCCCCACCCGCAAGTCTAGATGGTAGACGAGGGAGCCCTAGAAGAAGTCTTTATTTTGACAGAGGGAATATAGCAGCCTGCCACTGCCAGTGCCTTTCTATTGCCGCCGTGTCATGTTGCTCGGGATCCGGGAATGACAAAAGGTTCAAAATGCAATAAAGGACTTCAACGGGATCGGACGTTGAGGAGGTGTGCAGCGAGCCCGCCATTCTCTTGGCACTTTCCTCTCTATTCTTTGATTAAAGTCTTTTCTCTTACTTACATCCCCCATTAAGATGTCTCAGTGTCATTTAGGGTGTTAATTGAGAGGAGGTTTAAGCTCATCAAAGCGATTATAAGTGATAGTTAAAAATTTCTATATATGGCCTGCGCTGGAATCGGCACGGTGGGGTGCCATTTTTTCTTTTATCCAACTGACATTGGTAATAATAGATGAAATTATTACTAAATCGCAGCTGCAGAGATGATATCATGATTTTTTTGTGTGTGTAATCTTTGATGAAAAATTAATTTTTGAGAGGGATAATTTAAAATGATTTAAATAGTATTATACTGAAGTCCTTGCCGGTAATTAACACCAATCTTGTCAGAAGTGAAACCACTTTTGCAGCTGTTTCTAAAGATACCTACAGTATTTGTAACTTTTCTGTGAGTCAAATTATAGTGTTTGGACCTTATTTTTACTGCTCAAGGACCATGAGGAGAAAAAGGCGTCTGATAGGAATCTTTGTTCTTTGAGGCCTGACTCCTGTTTTGTGTTCGAAGCCCCTCCCCCACGCCAGAGTGCGGGCCAGGGCCAGGGCGGGTCTTTATTTTTATTTTTTAAATATATAAATGGGCTTATCGTAGATACTGTGTGCACATACCTCTTTCGTCCTTACATATCAGTCGCGACGGACAAACAACTTGATGCGCCCAGAATTTAACTGACAGAACAGATGGCTGGTCCTATATGTTGGTTCATCTTCATCAGTGACATGACTTTCTTCGAAATCCACTTCTTTTATCATAGTGGCACCAGCATTCTAATGAGAGAGAGCCCGAAATAGATTTCTCTTTGCTGCTCTCTTCATACTTTAAATGACAGAGTGAGGGTGTGTGTGTGTGTGTCTGTGTGTGTCTGTGTTTGTCCTACATAGAAAGGCCCGCAGGAGAAGTTAAAAAAAGAAATATAATGAAATTGAAACAGAGAAGAGAATGAATGAGACTGGGGGGGGAGGGATGGCACCTTCTTCTGAGTGTGGAGTTTTGCTTTCTTTATTTTCTTTTTAACGTGCACGCTGATTTTTTGACAAGATGTGTGGCGCTCGATTTTTATGGCGATTGCAGTATCTGCCACGTTGTAATTTTTTCCTCTTAATGTTGGTGCTGAGGAGGGAAGGGGGAAGGAAAAGAATGCGGGGGGGAGGAATGAGTAAGAGGAAAATGAAGGAAGAAAGGGAAGCGTGGATGAGAGGTGGAAAATGACACGAGGGCTTTGAACCTCGTTCAACTGGGTATCTGTTCATTAACATCGGAGCTCCAGCCTCGGCTTCCGCTGCGGGTGCAATTTTACTCCACCAGGATGCACATGTCAGTCCTATATGCATCTATTAGGAGCAGAAAGACAGAGAAAAGGTAAAAAAGAAAGGTCCTGTTGCAGGCAGAAGAGCCAGTTTACGCGTGGAGGGGTGATCTGCGCTCCGGTGGAGTTTGCATCCCTGAGATGCCATCAGGCGTGACTCTCGTGTGTTGTGGGGAGCCATGGGCAGGCGCGTCTGAAAGTTTATCCAACTCGGTGCCTGAGGCGACTGTTTGTACTTCCCCGGCCACAGAGAGGAGACCTGCGGAGTGAAAAGACTTTTCTGACGCAGGACATTGGGACTGGGGCAGGCGGAGGAGCCGGGGTGGCCTTTTGCAGCCGTGAACTTTAAAAATCCGCATCTTCTTTTTAGTTGACTCCTTCTGAGTGCCAAGTGCACTTCAGGCCTCCGTTAACTGAACGCTCATATGAAACTCAAGAGGCAGGGGCTGTCATCATCATCCTCTGTACAAGAGAAAAGGAGGCAGGGAGAGAGGTAAGCAAGGGGCCTGAAGCCACAGGGCACACTGGCGACAGGGCTGGCACCTGTTTGAAGGCAGGTCCTGCGTCTGTCCACTCTCCGCTGTGCCCCGCTGCCCTGGACTCCACCAGGTGGGGGTAGGGTCGGGGTCCATATTGTTTCACAATTTATTTTTCAATTACAGGTGACATGTTATTGTATTAGTTTCAGTTCATTGTTTCTTCCCTGGCTGTGGAGAGCAGAGAGCGAGAGATGGGACAGGGCTGGGGCCTTCCCATCTCCGCTGTGCCCATCTGCCATATGACTCTGTCTGTGACCTCGAATCTGAGGTTCAAGAGGGCAGGGCTGGGGCCCTGGAAGGTGCACAGTGACGCCTTCGCTTCTGTCTCAGAGCTCCATGGACACTCAGGTTCTTCTCAGCTTCCAGCTCTGATTCCAAAACCCGTACATTCCAGAACCGAGCTCCGATGTCCTTGGATTCCTTCATTGGAGCTCAGCCAGGAGGCCCCTCCTCTGGAAAGTGTGTCCGCCCTCACCAGCTTTCATTTTAATGATCTGTGTCCACGTCGGTCTCTCCTGCCAGACTGTAGGTTCCCTGGTGGCAGATCAGGCATTTCATTCATTCATTCATTGAACACGCATTTCCTGAGGACTTAGCAGGTATCAGGTAGCAAGACAGTCAGTCCTTGTTCTCAAATCACTCACGTCTGGTGGGAAACAGACTAGCAGCAATAGATGATCAAACGAATCAGTTTATGCATAAATAGAATGGAATACTTAAGGGAATCCGATATACTTAAGGGAGACATTGTCCACCTTCCTGTGTAAAGGTCCAGATAGTAAATATTTTAGGATTTCTAGGCCCCAAGGCCCTGTAGCGACTGCTCAGCTTTGTCTCGGACATGTAGGTAAGTGGGAGCGACTGTTTTAACAGAACTTTATTCATGGAACTGAGCACAGGGTGCTGACCCCTGCCCTGGGCCTCATTCACCCTGAGGACCAAGTGCGTGTGTGTGTGTGTGTGTGTGTGTGTGTGTGAGCTGTTCAAAGTGTCACAAGGGGCTGGCCGGGGTGTCACTCAGGGTGGGCAAACCCCTCTGTCCATTCGCATTGGGGAAGGAACTGAAGGGGAGGGTGAGGCAAAGGGGCTTCACCTGGGCACAGGCCTGTGCTCTTTGTTGTCCCCCGAGCTCCGTCGGTCTTGAGAAAACTTGCAGGAAGGCTCCGCCGTTTGGCAAGGCTGGAGGGCGAGGCAGGCGTGGGCAGAGATGGGAGCCCCGAGCCAGGCCAGCCAGCAAGCCCAGACCCTGCGTGTGAGTCAGGGTCCCTGTGAGAGCATTGCCGGGAGCCCGCAATGGAAACCCGCGAACGCAGCACGCCCCGCCAGCTCCTCACACCCACTCCCCCTCGCTGGCACGCTGTCGACAGGCGCTCCGTTGTCCTGGAAGCCGGGACTAGCTTGGTCTGTCCCGACCAGGTGGTCAGGGCCCTAGGCAAAGGGGCCCCTTCTCCTGTGCTCGTTCCTCCGTCACCTTCATCGACCCACTTGGTCATCGCTCCTACATACGCGTCCATACTTTTAAGACCTCAGGTTGGATGAAGGGGCACTGATGGCTGCGACACGGGACCTAGCTGGGGCTGGTCGAAAGGTGACGTCGGTGGTGAACACAGGTGTTTAAGATGCAGAGGCGGCGTCTAGACCGCCTCGTCGTTGTGGGTGCTTTTGTTTGCATTTCACAGCTGAGGTCGGTGAGGGTCAGGGAGGTGAGACAGGACGCAGAATGTCCTCCGCACCCAGGTCTTGTGACCTTGAAGCTGATGATGCACACCCAGGTTCAGGCCCCATTAACGTCTCTTCCCGGCGTGGATGATTTAACCGCCCTTCAACAGTCTGTGCACAGGCCGCCTCCTTCTTGAAGCCCTCACTGATTGTCCCTGCAGGCACAGGGCTCGTCTCACCTGAGTGACCAGCTGACTTTATCTGCACCGCCCAGGCGTCCAGGTCACCATCCATCCTGTGTTCCTGCTACTTGTGAACGAGTCATTTCTCAAAGATAGAGAATTCCAAAGAGTGGGGGATTTGCCAGTGCGTCCCGGCACCTGCCACCGCACAGCCTGCGACACAAAATGAGCGTGTGGGGAATGTACGTGGGGCCACGGAATGACAGAAAGGCTGGATGCAATATGAAGACCACGCAGACTGTGGTCTCCTCATCCCCCGGCATCCTCTCTCCCCAAAAGGAGAAGAAAGAGAGACTGCTCACAGCAGAATATAGTAGAAGGGACAGGGGGCTTCAAGGAAGCCCTGACAAACCCGGGTTCAAATCCCGGACCTGCCACTTCCCAGCTGTGCGTGCGTGAGCGTGGCGGTCTCCTAACCCCCCTCCCTCTTTCCTCATCTGTCATGAGGGCTCGGGCCCGCTTCGGAGATTCGATTACATGATGAAGTCAGCGCCGTCCCGGCCAATCACGGCTGGTTCCTGGGGTTCCGGGCTCGGGCCTCCGATTGCAGCATCCATGAGAACAGGAAAGACGTCTGTTTTGTTCACCCCCGTATCCCAGAACCTCGCAGTGTCCCAGCCTAAAATGGGCCTTGGGAAATATGTGTCCTGAATCAAGGAGTTAACGAGCTGCTTGTTTGTGTGCCCTGAAATCAGCCCAGACAGGGCGCGGCTTGGCGGGCGTTCGGGCCGCCCGGCATCCCAGGCAGGCTGTGTGGCCTGGCGCTGCCCAGCCTTGCACCCCCAGGCCCCAGGTCACAGCGGCAGCCCTGGGAGGGGCGTGGGCTGAGCCTGTGCAACTCTCCCCGCCCTCCCTCTGGGGCCTCCCCTGACCGTGGGAACCCTGCTGAGGACCTGGAGGAAGGTGGCCGGGGATGATGACTGTCTCAGCCTGTCTCCCCGGGGCCGACAGCTCTGCCAGCTCTCAGGGCAGACTTGCCCACACAGGCTGGCACCGTCCACAGCTTCGGCGAGGCCCAAACTCCCCAGACCTCCCACTGGGCACTGTGTCTGTGTCTTGTTTTGTTTGGCCTCATACCTTCAAACGGGCCACACCATGAGCCTCTTCTCTGCTCCGACGCATCCCTGCCCTCTGAGTGCATGGCGAGGCTGAGCGAATACAGGCCTCCCTGCGACTGAGGTGAGGCAGAGCCCAAGAGGGCGAACTCACCCTCCCAGCCATCGCCCCGGCAAGGGCAGTGGGACTCAGGCTGGGCACACGGCGTTGCCCATGGCAGGTTGCTGGAATGTGTCGCATGAGACCGGCTCTCCTTACTCTCACACCAAGGCACGCGTGCTCGTCGGTTCGCAGCCTTTCCAGCTGAAACAGTGCTGGGCAAGGAGCAGGTGCTCAGAGAGCCTCTGGAAAATGCTTCTGACCCTGTATTTTGGGTTTGATTCAAAGATCACACACGCCTGTGGACCTGTCTCAAATATACCAAAGACTGAGTGTAATTAATCACATAAATTTTCAAATATTGCTCGAGCCCACGAAGAGCCCGCTGACAGAGAACCTCTCGTTTGGGCTTACAAGAGCAGGGACTGTCGAGGTTGGTTCCAACGACATTAGTTCCATCTTCAAACCCAGAGATGCATGAAATGCAGCCGAATTGTCCCCTCCTGTATTAGTCTGCTAGGGCCACCATAGCAAAGTATCACAGATGGGGTGGCTTGAACAACAGAAATTTATTTCTTCATAATTTGAGAGAGGCTGGAAGTCCAACACCAAGGTGTCAGCAGGCCTCTCTCCTTACCATGTAGATGGCCGCCTTGTCTCTGTGTCCTCGCATGGTCTTCTTCCTACGCCTGTCTGTGTTCAAAGTCCCTTTTCTTATAAGGACACCTGTATGACCTCATCTAATCTTAATGAAATGAGGCAGAAAGACCGTATCTCCAAATAAGGTCACATTCTGAGGTTCTGGGGCTTAGGACTTCAAAGTGGGCCATCTAGGAGGATCTAGTCCATTATACCTCCTAAGGCTTGAGTTCATTTCTATTTGGGGCAATTCTATCTCAGTCCTTCTCTCTGTCACCTTTTCCCTGTCTTAGGTCTTAGATAAATGCCTTAGTTCTTATGTGGTTCTATGGGTTCCCCCTCTGTGCCACTCAGCTTCGTGGGAACCTTTCTGTGGTCAGTCTGGGTGCACGGAGTGGGTGAGGCTGACCAGGGCCCCCAGTGAAGGCCTAGGCAGTCCATGGAGCCATTTCGTCTCTGGGGTCCTGTCATTTCCCTAAGGCCCAAGCTGTCTCTGTTCTCAGTTTCTACAAACCTGTGTGACGGGTGGCATGATGCCCTCTTTGGGTTCACCAGTGCCCACACCTTCATCTCTTGCATCTTCCTTCTTTCCTAGACTGGGGTCAGGAAGCCAAGAACAAGAAAGCCATACATCTCCAACCTTTCCTGCCTTTCTCTATGTCGTATTGTCTCCCTAAGGACCCAAGTTTCTAGAAAACAAACGCTGGGGAAACACAGACAGCATGTTTTATTTCTGCCTTGATGCTTCTACCTCCGAAGCAATGAATGCAAGAGAAGTCTGGGTGTTCGGAGAGGATGGAGGTGGAGCGGGGAGAATTTCTAGGAGGGGAAACTATTTAGCTCCCATTTCAGAAATATTATGCAGCACATGTCGCTTGAAGCTCAGTCCAGGTTTTCCACCACAGCTGTCATTTCAAATATTCTGTCCCGTTGTCTCTGGGAGAGATTCTTCAGTTGTTAGACATGACATTCGAAGTTTTGATGGAGCCACAGAGTTAACGGGGCCGGAGCATTTATCTGCAAAATTTAAAACTCATGGCAAAACCCCAGACTGGAACTGATACCTTCGCTGAACGTTGGCCTCGCAGACAATTGGCGCTGAGATGCTTAAAGGGAAATAATTGCATTTAATTAAATAGGATATTAATTCAGAATTAGGATGAAAACACATTTAACAAGAACATGGGATAAGAATGTGCATTTACATTCTGTTTTGGGAGCCCATTTGACGAACTTCATGAAGAATCTGTACTGGGCCCTGTAAAAGGCCCCTCTGTCTTCTCTAATGGTCTGGTGGGACTTTCCATCTTTCTTATTGACTCTTTCACTCTAGCCATGGTGATTGGCTAAGTGGTGGGCACCTGGCCGACGGTCGACCAATCTTAGATCCTCACATACTCTGCTGTCAGTTTGGTTGCTTGTGGACAAGTGACTCAGACTGGGCCAATCTGAGCCTTTTGAGATTTCTTTAGACGGAGCTGTGTGTGGGGTAGGTACGTGGAAGGTGGGGGGAGAAGGGAAGATCCCTGATCTCTGAACTGTGAGGATCTGAGCCTCAGAGTTGCTGACAGCCATCGTTTCAGCCTCGCGAAATGAAGAACTTGAAGGTGTGAAGACTACTCGCTAAGGGAATGGAGAGAGAAAATTCTGATGGCATCCTTGTCACAGGTTCTGTGTATTCCCCTGGCTGTGTCTCCATGGCTCATCGTCGGTCAGTCTTGACTAAGGAAGAATTATGCCACAGCGACAAGGTAGGATAAGGCGGGGGAAGAGAATAAATTCCAAGTACCCTGCTCCAGACAGACTTAGGTTCAAACGTGATGCCCTGATGCTCCCATTTCTCATCTGTGTGACCTGGGACAGGATACCCAACCTTTCTGTGTGCAGGGGCGGACACATGGTGCAAGGTGGAACATTGATTGATATTCTTCCGAGGATTTTTCACCCTGGAGGAGATGAGGTCTTGTCTTTTGGGCCATGAAGTTGCCATCTTCCCTGACACATGGAGAACATCTGTATTTAATTGGGGAAAAAAGGGTGCTGAGCAGTAGCAAAGAAGAGAGAAGGACCACAAGAAAGAGTTTGATGACATTGAATATTGATGCGACTGAATTCAGTTTCCTCCTGAACCCATAACATACTAAGTATTAACATTTTCCCCTCAAGTTTATATATATATATATATATATAGTCAGTAGGATCTAAAAGATTCTAATATTAGGTAACCAGATGTTCTTATTTGCCTGGGAGAGTCTTATTTTGTATGGCTGTTATCATATTGTTGCCATTAATGTCATCTAAATTAACTCTCAAAATATCCTGGTTGGATGATAAATTCTATGTCACTCAACCTGGTGCAGGGAATACAAGAGTCCATGATGGCTGAGAAAAATTAAGGTGTAAAGACTAGAGGATGCTACTTCTTCCTGTTTTCCCCAGATGGGCAGAGGGAGAGATGAGGGAAAATCATGAGGGAGGAATGATCCACGGCACTCCCTTCGGCTCCCTGCCTCTAGGGGACTTCCTGGAAGGGGATTCTCGCTGCTCCGCCATCTCCCTGATGCCCGTTCTACTCCCAAACCTTTCCTGGGGATCTAAGTTCTGGAGAACCCTAAAGATGCTGTCTCTTCAGAATACCCAGAGCGCTCATCACACGCAGTCTGCACTTTCTAGTCAGAGGTGGCCGGTGCAAAGGGCCATCCATGAACGACCTCCTCTGGGAAGCATTGCCTGTTCATTACCTATTTTACAGGAAAATCTGGGCGGTCCACCTGCAAGAATGTTGCTTTCCTTGTGGGTTTTGCTTAGTGCCTTCCACTTCTCCCGCCTTCACATTTGCATGGGTCAAGGGGACGTTTATATTCCCCTCCACACTGGTGAGACTATTTTTGAACAACAACGATACATGCCAGACTCAAACTGGAAGTCAAAGGATCCAGAACATGTTGGTTACGTCTTGAGCATCGTGGAACATGAACGAGGCCGGAAGAGTTCTTTGCAAAGTTCTGAAGCAAGCAAAGATGTTTTGGGGACATATGCAGCCTCCAATGCTCCACGGAGCCTAGTATTATGAGAGAATGCCAATTTGAAGATTTTGGAATAAAGAATTACTCAGAAATAGAAACTGTGTTGGCAGAGTCGAAATGTTATATCAGTACAGAATGACTTCAAATTAATGGGCAGAATTCAATTTTGTTCATATGCATGCTCCAGTTTGGGAAGAGAGTCAAATGGAAGGGCTACATGAGGCTTTGAAAGGCACTGGGTTTTCTGACAAATCTTCCTCCCACAAATTAGAATTTAGAGATGAGCCTGATGGTAGGTCTATGCATATTACATGAGTGTGGGTTCAGGCGATGGCAGTGACCAGCAGGGGCAATTCTGACAACCTCTAGGTCTGTGGCACACCACTCGAGACAATGTGTGCACCAGATTATTTGCTGGCCCACATCAAAAGTGGTGGATACACAGTAGCTCTGAGAACCCGGTGTCTGAATCTGCTTCTGTCTGTCCTTCTCTCCATCCACTTGCATGTCATCGGATAATGTCTGTACACCCACGCATTACTGAGGACCCACTGTGTGGAACCTCGTGCTAGGCTCTGCTGCGTCAGTGAGGAGGATGTGGTTCTTCTCTCCAGCTGTTTCCAGTCTCTTTAATGCTAAATAGAGAAGTAAAAATAAGGTCACATTTGAGGAGCCCATTGGCATTTGCAAGACAGTTACGCACCAAACAATCTCATAGAGATGAGAAGAGCTGCTCTTGGCCTTCCAAAGATGGGAAACTCAACTCAGAAAGGCCAAGTGACAAGTTCAAGGCGACCAGAGTCATGCAGAGGCCACATCGCCTCCTCCTTCCTCTTACATTACTTTTAACCATCTCGCCTTTCTGCTTCCTGTTTAAATTCTAGTAGCCGGACAATCTTGAGAAAGATGGCCTTGTCATTTAAAACGATGACTTTAGAACCTGGAAATATTTTAATTTCAAATCTTCTTTCTCTAAGCCTTCTGAGACCATTTTAGAGAACCAATCGCCTGGCTTAGTTTTTTCTCTCTCCCTCCCTCACTTCCTTCCTTCTTTCTCTCATCCATTTACTCCTTCATTCAGCAAATATTTACTGGCCACTCCTCATGACAAGGATTATGCGAGGGGCCTGGTGATTCAGAGACAAGTTGAATGCACTCCCTGTCCTTAAGGGTGTTGCAGTCTTGTGGGGAGACGAGGCATCACACTGAGAGATGGTGAGATAAGCGCTTACCAGGCCACGGGAACTGCTGAGAGAGGACCTCTCTGCCCACTGGGAGGCTGCGGAAAACTTCACAGAGGGAGCATTTAGTGCGGCTCTTAGGAGTGGGTGTTGGAAGGGCCCACCTGGACCGGGTGGAGTGCCACACCAGCAGGTGAAACTACTGAAGAGTGATCTCATGGGCGTTATCAGCTCCCGAGGACTGATGGACGCACCAGCCAAGGTGGCCACAGGACGAAGCGCATGTTTCTAGAATGGCCTCTAGGATATAAGCCTTAGCTGGCTGTTGGAATGTGCAGGAGGCACCCGCCCTCCCAAGTCTGTGGGCACCACAGAGCCACCAGTGAGCAGGCCACCCTCTGCCTGAAGTCCTCTGCTGCTTCTCTGTCTCCTCATGCCATCCCTCAGGCCCTTTGTGCATTACCTGAGTGCAACACCTTCCAGGGTTGGGCCTCATCTCCTTCCTTGGCCTCTGCTTCCCAGGAGACTCTCTCTATTCCTCTGATCACTCCTGTCACAGCTCCCTCTGCCCTCAGCCCTACGAACCAACTTGTGCATGAAAACTGGTGCCAGGATAGCACACACACACACACATCCTTAAAGAGCAGTACGGGAAGGGGATTTTCTAAACCAGTGCTCCCCACACAGGAAGCCCATTGTTCTCTATCTTGCGTTTGTTGCAGGATCGTCCATCTTTGAGATCATCCCCCCCGGTTAAAATAGATCTGCCCTATTTCAACAGCGACAGATCGTTCCATTGGACGCTGCACCAAAGCGTATTTATTAACCAGAATCTTCTCGTTGTGTATCAGTTTATTTCCAGTCTCACGGAGATGATGATTATGACCCTCTTTTGGAAATTCTGTTGTCCCCTCAAATTTACGAACCTCTTGCTCACTGTCTAATGCCAACATCTTCACTTGCCTTTCTGAGTTTTCCATAAGCTCTTCACCTCCTGGATCCCCACCCAATGACTAACTTCAACAGTCGTCCAGCCTCCCCGTAGATGTCGCCTCTTCACCTACCCTGGCCTTGTCTTCAGAACAAGATCAGCTGCTGATGGTGGTTGAGAGGACTAAATGAGTTAGTGTCAGCAGAAGTCCTAGAACACACCTTCACATAGGAAGGCCCTGGGCAAGTGCTCGCCTTCCCCACATTGCTGTTCCTACTGCCAGGCCATGCTGCATGCCCAGAATGCTGAAAAGCCGGACACTGTCACGACTGACCGGAATAGGACTCTTTCGGGCAGTAATCAGTTGACCTGCACTAACTGGGGAGGCGGTGGTGACCTGTCCTCCCTTCCTTTTCGACACGAGGGCCGAGTATGGGCTGGGACCTCCAGACTTGGAAGCAGAGTGGCTGTACTGACACAACTTTTGAAATGACTCCTCCAAGAGTCAGGTGGGTTCGGATTCAGGAAGCGAAGCTGCCACTGCAGCTTCCTCCCCCCGGGACCCAGATGACGGAAGCCACAGCTTTCTTCTTCCCAAAGGGGAAGAGCCCCGGGGATGCCAAGTCTGCAGCCTGAACGCCTCCCCGAGCCTCAGACTCCAAGTTTCCGGGGAGGGAGCTGTGAAATTCTGGGATCCTATTCAGGGCTCTTTGCGATGTGCTCAGAGATGATATTAAATGTTTTATATCCTTTTGGCCACGATACAGCCACACTTACCTCTGATTCTACAGAAGCTCAGAATTTCATTAGGCTTCGCCTCGCTTCCTGATGCACCCTCCTCCCCATCTCTCTTCTTTACAAACCGGGAAAGAAGCTGTACGTTACGATTTCCCAAACACCACAGGTGTGTGTGCTCCATCGCGCTTCCTTACCAAGGTGTGCAGGGAAATATATACATTTTCTTTAGAAAATCAATATTACGCAGCTTATATATATATATATTTTAAAAAGACTCTTCTTAAACACATGGGGATGCTTTGACTGGTCTACAAACTGTAAGGCGTAAACATAAGCCCAGGTATCCAGATGTTACAAAAACCCATTTGATGTAGTTTCTATTTGCCATCAAAGGCCGCTATCTCAGAGCACAGAACCCAGTCCCGTGGCAAACTTGGCTTTGCTTCAATCAGATAAGTGTGAATCCTGGAGAACTTCAGTTATCTAGTCTACCCGCAACCTCCAGTTGTGGGGACAGGGCGTAGTGCCTCAAGACTTTCTGTCTTCTGGAGGGTCCCAGATTGTCAGTCAGCTCATGGGGAAGAGCGACGGTGTCTCCTTGCATGTGCCCGACCTCCACTCCCTCTCCCGTACAGCAGGCTGGAGGCAGGCCCTCTGCCTGGCAGATGGTTGTCACCAATGGCTATTCTGCATGAGGGCAGCCTGCCCCTCTGCTGGGTGCTGAGGTACTCAGATGAGTAGGACCAGTGGGGCAGGTATAGAGGCCAAGGTAATTGTGGGCTGCCTTGTGGGGAGAGTTCAGAGTGACAGAGACATATAAGAAAGACTTCCTAGCAGTCTGGTGTTGAAACTGAGGTGTGAAGGATGACCAGGTGTTCTCTAGGCAGACACGGGGGAAAGGTCGGAGGAACCGTGTGCTCTAAAACGTGGAGGCCTGAGAGGCAGCAACGGGCTTCGTAGCTGGATCACAGGATGCTTTTGGGGGAGGTGGCGGTGCTGGCATCTCCTCTGTCATCAGCTGTTTCTTTTTAGTAGAAGAGCTCGGAGGAGCATCACCACCCAGATGGCCGGGCCAGAGTCATCAGTGGCTTCTCACACCTGCCTGGGGCTTCTCAGAGCAGTCGGCTCTATCTCCTTGAATCATATCTGATTGGTCTGGCCTTTGTCGAGCCCCTCGACTCTGATGTTGGACATAAGCAGCCTCCTTTTTGCTTTCTTTGCCTTTAGCCTTGCTTCCTCAACCTACCGTCTCAGCCACATTGGAAGGGCTTGTCCAAAACGGGACCTTGGGTGGATCCTAGGTGTCAATGCCATGTGAGCAAAGTGCGGTTCTGAATCAGAAACACGGTAGAGGGGATGGGAGAGGAGGTCTTCAGTGAAATGCAGTTCCCCTAACCCCCTTCAGACCCACAGGGCCAGAATTTGGAAATGGGGCTCCGTGCCTACATAAAAGACACACACGCATGCGCACTCTCACACACGCACACACTCACACACTCACACACACTCACGCACACACACTCACACACACGCACACACACTCACACACACGCACACACACTCACACACACGCACACACTCACACACTCACGCACACTCACGCACACACACTCACACACACGCACACACACTCAGAGACACTCACACACACGCACACACACTCACACACACGCACACACACTCACACACACTCACACACACGCACACACACTCAGAGACACTCACACACACGCACACACACTCACACACATGCACACACACTCACACACACGCACACACACTCACACACACGCACACACACTCAGAGACACTCACACACACTCACACACACTCACACACTCATACACACTCACACACTGCGTTGATTAATTGAGGTGAGCAATTGATTGGTGACCTGATGTATATACCTGGTACACAAACTTAACACCAAAATGGTATGCACGATGAAGAATCATCTCTCTTACCCCCGTATGCCAGTCATTCATTTTCTTTACTCCAAGAAACTTCGTCATTTTCATTGTGCATCCAAGTTAGGAGCATCTTTAACACAATGGCGTTTTTACCCTATACACGGTTCCTCATCTTGCCTCTGTCACCTGGCCATCTGCCTTTGAGGCTATCTTCATTTTCATATAAAATTTTCCCTTTTATCCGCTACAGTGCATTTCATCGTAAGGGTGTAAAAGCCTGTTTGACTAATACTTTTTTGGTGGATGTTGGCTTGTTTCCAGTCCTGTGCCAACATTTATAATAAGCTTCTCAGGTAACTCTGATGCCCGCTCCGTACTGCAGAAAGTCTGAATCCTTACTTTGGGTCATCCGTGATCTGCGTCGATTCGTTTCTCACCGTATCTTCTTACCCACTTCTGGGGCAATTTAGTTTCTCTCACAAGGTGGTCCATGCTATGTGTTGTCACCCCTTCTTGCCTTTGCTTATAATGCTGCCTGTATCTCAGAGGCCTTTCATCCTCACCCTCATGTTTGGTTTATGGCTTTTCCAGTTTCATGCACCGACTTCAGTCTTTCCTCTTCTGACCCTATCTAATCTTTCATATGAGTTAGAATACAGATGATCACTTAGCATGTCTCAGAAACAAAGGAAAAATAAATCAGAGTTAAAAGTTTACATCTAAGATGCCACTGGCAGTCCTCAGAACTGGTCCGAGGTAGCCTCACTCTCAGGAGTAAGGTCAGGCTGGCATGAATTACCAGTACCCACTT
The DNA here is from genome assembly GCA_030015415.1 of Cynopterus sphinx. Taxonomy (NCBI): domain Eukaryota; kingdom Metazoa; phylum Chordata; class Mammalia; order Chiroptera; family Pteropodidae; genus Cynopterus; species Cynopterus sphinx. The sequence continues at coordinate 140,248,503 of CM057384.1, forward strand.
TGACAAATAGAAAGTCAATTGTCTGTCCTTCTTGCTGTGACTTTTGGCTAAGTTCCATTTCTTCCCATAAAGCTAGTTTTAGTACAGAACTTCAGTAATCTGTGGAGTAGAAACCATGGAAGTTCACGTGTGTCCCTACATGTGTTCCCACACTTAAATGTCCAGCCCTCCTCCCCCTGGCTCTGAGTTTGTTGTAAAAAGACTTAGAAAAGTCATCGATTCATGCCTCGCTTCCCTCCGCTCTCAGTTTCATAAAAATCCTGCTTAGACCTGGTGGTTTAGGGACACTGACTTAGGCTTCTCCATCACTGTGACTCCCAGGGTGGGCTTGTGACCCAGTAAGAGCCAACTGGCCAATTGGAACACTTCACCTCCCTCCCTCCACCCCGCTGGTTTATGGTTCAATCCTATTCAGGGAAGAGAGAACCTGATTGACACATTTAAAGGTAGGTGTTCACCTCTGAGCCAATCAACTGTGGTCAGGAGGTCGTGGTCACTTGGTAAAGACGAGAAAGCCTGGGCGCCCTTTCCTGTGGGCGGTGGGGACGGGGAAGCTCTCAGTGAAAGGGGGTTTATGCTCAGCTGGGCTGACTTACCTTAAAAATTGTACATTTTAATTTGGGGAAGAAAAACTTTTTTTTGGTATAGTCGTGGGTCTTTATGATAGTTTGTTAACATTGAAAAAGTCTTCAGAATATTTTAGTCCAATTGCCTCATTTAGCAAGGGAGGCCTAGAGCAAAGAAGGGAGTTGTGCCATGCCTGCCAGTGAGTTAGTGGCAACATGGACCGGGAGCCAGGTCCCCTGACCTCAGCCCAGGGCTCCTTCCATTACCCCAGGCTTCCTCCCTCTACCTTGGTTTTGTGGTTTCCTAGAAGGAAGGGAAAAGAGGGAGCATTAACTGGAAACATAAGGAGAGCGCCTCAGCCTTCAAACCCATTACCAAGGGAAGTAGCTGTGCTGGGCCCAGCGGATGATAATGTGTTCTTCTTGGGCCTGGCCTTGGCGTATCGGCTGGTGCTCCATCATCCAGAGTCTTGTTCCCAGACGTTTTCTCTACAGATTCTGTCCACTATGACGCGTTGGCACCTTGCCATTCTTGATGTACATGCCAAAAAGCTTTTATAGAACCATTAAAAGAAACCTTTCCTGAGGGGAGTGGTGTAGACAATGAATTCTGGATGGTTAACATACCTAGGGTATAGATTTCACCGTAAGTAGGAACCTCGTACAAAAGCCTGCAAATGGGCAGTCATCAAAGGGAGGCCTTGGATGCCCTGTAGAGCATGTCCTTTACCCCCAGTCCCCTGCGCCCACCACTATGACCACCACTACCACCCCTGACGATAACTGCAGCAATTACTACAACTACGGCAGAAAAAAAAGGGGGAACAGCTGATCATGCAGAAAGAGTAACATGCGACTGATCCTGCCGGGGTACCGTGCATTGCTGGGGTCTCACCTTTTTAAGTGGCGTGTACTCTGACTCTTTATCCTCCTTATTCAAATGCTCGAAGCACCTGGAGAGAACGGTCAATGGCTGTGTCTCCTTTGGTTTCATCCATGGTAAAGGTGACCGGCTTTTCTTGTATCAAAGGCCTGTAAGGACAGAGAGAACTCCGCTGTTTCTTCGATGGGAAAAATAAATTTAATGCCTAGGGTGAGAAATATAAAGGGTTGGAACATAATGAAAAGTTCAGGCAATGCATCTTGGCTAGGTTCGTGCTGAATCTGGAAGAGGTGATCATAAATAATGCTTCTCCTTTATTAAGAATAATGATTATTATTTTATTTGCTCTGTAATATTTATTTTATTATTACTTTTCTGCACATCTGTATCATAAGTGCCCTTCTGCAAAGATGACCTACAAGTGGCTCTATTCCTCGAATTACTCAAGCTAACGGACTTCTTCTGGGAACCTGACCGTGAATGGTCACACTTTCTCAGTGGTGTGCTGGTTATTGCTTAACAGTGGGTCGTCAAAAAATAAAAAAATCCTTTGATTTGTATGCTGCAGACCCAAGGAACAGTTGCAATTTGAGCGTTAAGACCATCCACTGGCAGAATTTCTTTTTGATCTGGCAGAATTAGTCTTAGTCTATTCATAGTCTAGTAAGGCCTTCAACTGATTGCATGTGGCCCACCCACATTCTATAGGGTCATCTTCTTCCCTCAAAGGACGCAAATTTAAATTTAAATCTCATCAATAAAGTTTGACCAAATTTCTGGACACCGTGGTGCACCCAAGTTGATAAATAAAATTAATCATCACCACTGGGGAAGACGTTTTCTTTGCCTCCTCTTTGTAGGTGACCCATCTGTGTGGACAAACTTATTCCTGGTGGATGCTCCATGACGTAATCACCTGGAGATTCAATCAAGTCCACCCAAACCACGGGCGCGCCCCTCCGGCGGCTGTGGGAGGTGCCATCCGTCCACAGCTCTGCCGGCTGCTTCCCGTCTCGTGGACGAGCTGAAAGGCTGAGTCTCTGGATACCGAACTGGCAACCTTTCCAAGAACTAAATTTGCTTACAGTTTCAAATAAAGCCTGCGAGACATTTCAGCTTCCCTTCCCTGTCTCTCTCTCTTTCCTTCTCTCCTAAGTACGCTGTTAAATAATGGATTGGTGAAATGAGTAAGAGGCTGGGAGGTAGAGGCTGGTCAGGAAATTGGAATGGTGAGACCGATCATTCAGAGGATCTCCCGCTGGTCTTGGTTTGTTTGTGTGTTTGGGTTCTTTCTCCCTCCTTAACATTATTTCTTTTCTTATTCCTTTTCTCACTTTGTCCCCTTACTTTGGGGTTTGATGGGGTTGGATAGAAGACACCGGAGGAACCCGCTGTGGGACAGTTTGCTCCTCCCAGTGCCCATGCTTACAGACGACGTAAAAGAGTGAATGGTGTGGATGAGCTTGGGATGCACATGCCTTTTCTTTAGACACGTAAGAGAGAAAATTTATTGATGTGACTTGATTAAACACCATCCACGAAAAGAACCCCATGCAACACTTTCTAAACAAATTACCGCCGACTGTCTCAAGTCGTCGTCAGAGCATGCAAGATCATGCTCTTGCCTCCTCGTCCTTATCAAACTCTCGGCGTGAGAAGTGACAATGTGAAAACCCCGGGAGGACCCTGGGCACGTACGTCCCTTCATGGCATCCAATTTTGTCCTGTCGGAGAGACGTCGAGTAGGTGTGTGGCAGGCCCGCCGATTGCCTACTCAACGTCCCTTCTCACCCTTCCCTTGGTGATGAGAGCCTGATTTCATCTGGGGTAGCAACGGAGGTCCAGCTTACGATGCTCACAAATAAAACATAATCAGCTTTCTCTTTTCTGGATTCTGACCAACGGGACAACGCAGTTGCCACTGCGTGGGACTTTTGTGAGTATTTCTTAATATGAGTCCGCTCAACTGGCCTGTGCCCCTTTGGCCCTTGTGCTTGCTCCTTCTTCCCGCCGAGAAAGTGACATTGTCGCACTGGCAGATAGCAGTAGCCCGTCCTGTGAATGCATACGTGTGCACATCTAGAACACACGTATATGTGATGTGGAGAAGCACACGTGTGTGCACCACACACACACACCCTCATTTACATGTGTGCGCACGCACCTGTAAACCTGCACACGTGCACACACGCGCACAAGCATTCCAGATCTGCAGGCGCATGCAGTGCACACACATGGGCACAGATGCTTGCAAACTGTATACGTGTACTCTGACTCTTTATCCTCCTTATCCAAATGCACGTCCATGTGCATGTGAGCAGCACACATGGAGGCACACACATGCACACATTCCTGTACACACACGGACTGGACGAAGGAAGGGGTTGGCTTCCACAAGGGCATCATGTCCCGTCTGAAGTACAGAGTTCACCTACTATGTGTGTGAAGCTGCGCTGGGCTGGCCGAGCGAGGATGTGGTTCTCAATCTACAATTTCCAAAAAAACGGAAAAAAGACACGTCTACATAGTCACCTGGAAAACGCTAAAACCGGTACGAAGCGTGTCACCAAGTCACAGACAAGCATTCACCATGGGGGCAAAGGCGAGTTGGGGCTTCTGGGGCCAGCATCCTGGAATGAAAACCATGTCCACTGACCAAGACCCCCCCGGCACACACAGCCGGGCAGGGTGTCTACTGTGCAAATGTGTCTTGAAGCCATTCACTTGCCACGGGGCGGTGCCCCTCGAGAAGAGAGAGTGTTATTTTTTTCTAGCCTGCACGAAGGTGCCCTGCTCGGCAGCTGGCCAGGTCTGTGACACCCACGCAGGTCCCTGTGCACAGGCAGGTGCTCCGACCTCAGAAGTGATCCCGTGAGTCCTTCTGCCTGGTCCCTTGGCTGGCGGTCAGCTCCGCCTCTGCACTCCGAGCTCACAAACAGCGAGGGTCACGGGGACGCCTCAGGTTAACCAAAGGGACAGAGCCAACTGCACCCCCCTAACGACCTCGGATCAGCGCAGAGCAGAGAAATTGGTTAAAATGTGCATTCCCCTGATCGGGCGGCTGGCCCGTCTGGACATTAATTACTGTTAATAGTGCGCCCTCGAAACTGCTTTTGGAAATCTTCTTAGAACATGAACTAAAATGTTCACCTTTTTAATGCTTTGGCCTGCGACACCGACACCGAACGCTTCGCTCGTTCCATGCAAATGTGAAGGCAAGGACTAGGGGGGAAAAAATTAGCACGTTCAGGTTATTTCGAGCTTGACAATGTGGACGTGCGGCTACCCTGGGCCTCTTTAAGGGAATGGGGAGGGGGCTCTATTCGCCCTCAAGGTGGAGGGAGCGGCCTGGGAGTAGGGGTGCCTGTCTTCGTGTATGATGCCGTGGATCCAAGGCCGGCAAACCAAGTGGAGAGTGGGAATGGGAACCCACTGGGATACGAGGGTCACTGGGGTGTGGTCGCCATGTGAGGGTGCAAGGGAGACAGGTCCAGGAGCATGGAGTTCCCCCACTCGATAAACGGGCTCAGGTCCCACCTTAGTGGGTCCTAAGGGAGGAACTCTGTAACGTTGCACGGCCTGCATGATGGGTTTTCAGTGTGGACCGCCTTAGCCATGTTGCCATGTCGCAGCGTTGGCGGGATGAGGATGCTTTCACTGCAGGGCGGTCCCGGAGGTGTCCCCCTCAGCCTCAGCGTTCAGCTGCTGGTTCCCTCACTAGCGAGGTGTCTAGTTCTCACTAACCAGCTGCTGAGCAAGGCTGCCGCCTCGGAGCTCGGAGTCCGATGTGGGGGACGCACACGCAGTTGGGGAGAGGGCAGTGAGGTGGTGTCGTGGAGACATGCCCAAGGTGGGGCTTAGAGGGGGACCCGACACCCAGCGAGAGGCTGGTCCCAGGGGCCTTACGGAGGAGGGGACAACAGAGCAGATGTGGGTGCTGATGACAAGCGCTGGATGAGGACACGGAGGTGGGGACACCAGGTACATGGTGTCGCCACATCCACGGGGCGGCCTCTGCTGACCAGCGCTAACCTTGGGCCCCTCAAAGCCTCAGCCAACTCCAGCGGCGGCCCCTCCCAAGGCCTTGGACCGGTTTACCTTATTTACATTTCGGACTGGCACGTATTTTTATCGGCGAAACGGGAATTGCATGTTAAAATACGCCTGGTCTTTTTCTCTAAAATCTCGCTCTAACTCCCTCGTGAGTGCTCGTCGGTGACACGAGTGCGTGGGAGATTTTCATTAAAATGAGACCATCTATCTTATGTTATTTTCTCAGTTGAGGTGAGCTCATTTGGAAATTTAAATGTCTTTGATCTCATTTTCAAATAAACCGTGATAAGATAAACACTCGCACTTTAATAAAAAACAAACTCTCAATTTCTTTTGTCGTTTGTCATTGTTCTGGCGTCGCGGGCCTGAGTGGCCACAGCCTGAATTCAGGCCCAGGCCCTTCCAAGTTCAAGTGGAGAGGCCTCCAGCTGGTCTCTGGTCTTCTCTGAGTTTTGAAGGATTTATTATTATTATTTTTTTTGTCATCTTCCTTGGTCTGTTACAGAATCTCAGTAAAATCAGGGCTACCGACGAGTATTGCAAACTGAAAACACGCTCTAGAAATGCAAAGGCTTATTAATTATCCTAGTAATTATTGCAGTTTTACAGAAAGATCACATGGAAACCAGACCTCCCGGAATGCAAAGCTTAGATGTGTACTCACTGATTGTTTCAGTTTGGGTGGGTTGCCTAGGTTTTCTAAAATTCTGTCTTTCTTTCTGTCTGCAAAACGTAACAGCGCACGTAAACCTCGCGACACGGGAGTTTGAAGATTATGGATAAAATAGCGCACAAACTGAGCCACGGGGGCTCAGCCCCACGCTCATCTCTTCCTTGGGTCCCACCCCTGTCCCTCATCCGCTCCGCTCCATAATGATGCCTCAAAAGACCCCGCACGCTCACAACATCCCACGACCTCCTTGGAAAACGTCCACACGTGCTCGCACGACCCTCTGCGAACTGACCTTGCTCCGCCCTCAGCCTCACCTCATCGTGCTGCCCCACCAGGTTCTCACCTCCTGTGCCTGGATCTCCTCCGAGATGCCTCAAGCCCCTGGCCAACCGGAACCCAGATCCAAGCCCTCAGGCCCACCCCTGCCACATGCACAGGTCCCCGCATGTCCCTCGGGCCTGATATTGATCACGTTCCGCTGCTGTCACACGCGTTCCCTTTGTCCCCCTCTAAACTGGGACCTTCCTGCGGGCTGGAAACTCTCGCAGTCACCTACGTATGCGTTCGTAGTGCCTGCCAGGCTGGATCTGACACACTCTCCTCAGGACAGCTCCTTGTACACGTGAAAGATTGATCACGGTGCCTCCGGAGACAACGATGGAGCTTGCATAAACTGACAGGATTATTATTGGAATTCATTTATTAAAAGAAAAACTTCATATATTTTATTATCCCAAACGCTGCATTCCAAGACATTTTTAAATGCCAACATTGACAAATGAATAAGTTTTCTCCAGACTTTTTTTCCCCCCTTTTTAATTATTTGCATTCATTTTCTGTTTCAAAGACATGTTAACATTGGGCACCCAGCGGATGGCTTAAACAGACATTATGAATGGGCGTATTAGAAAAATTAAAATCAGAACGTTTAATGTAAATGGAAGGAAATGCTCCACCACCCAGCCAGATGGAATGGCCGAGGGTTTGTTCCGAGAGCCCGTGAGAAGGTGAACGCCTGGAGAGGCCATGGAGGGGGACGAGACAGCAAGTGAGGTAGGAGGCAGGAAGCCCAGGTCCTAGGGCTGGCCCTCGGGAGCGGCGTGACCTTGGGCCATTCTCCTGACCTTTCTTCCTGTCTGGCCATTTTATTCGGGCCACCTGAGGATCCCATTCTTAGTATTGACAGCGCTGAGCTAGGAGGCACATGATAATTCTCCACGTTGTGGCTTTGGTGGGGTGTGCAGGACACAGGCAGAGCTGGGCCCCCGGGATCCCTGTAGGAGGCGGAAGAGTCTTTGGGGACAGAGATCACTCTAGAAGAGGGCAGCCAGCTGGCCAGCTGATGCCTTGGGCGGAGTGGGTGTTGTGGGCCCAGCCCGTCCTAGGGCACCAGGACACATGACACTTGGGAGAGCATAGGACAGCACAGCCCCCCTTCTCCTGCATCAGCATCCCCGACAGTGGGGAGCCTGGCCCTGCAGCAGCTTCAGGAGAGATGATGAAAGGAGATGGGAGGAGCAGTGCAGTCGGAGCTCCGGAAATAATAGTGACACAGAGACCAGGTGTCCCCAGTCCTGGGTACGGGTGGACAGGGATGTGCTAGTGGCTTTCGGAACGCTCTGTGACCTCGTTTTAGCCCCGTTTCTGCATGAACTTGGACTCTCCGGTCACGTTCAGTAGCCGCGGCGGGGCCTGGAAGGCCCACTCTAAGAGTTCCTGCTGTCCCCAACAGGGTGGCGTGGTCCAGGGTGGGGGTGAGACAGGAGGGATCTTTTTCTCTAAGGCTGATGGAGTCCACGGCGAAGAGGCCGATGTCCACCTTCCACTCTCAAGGGTGAGCCAAGCTGGGAATGGGGGACTGTCACCGAGCTGGAATCCAGGGGCGCCGTGTGGTGCTCCTCAGACAGGACATGGGACTTCCCCTTAAATGTAAAGTTCAGATTGACAGGCGGATTCTTTTTTTTTTTTTTTTTGCATCCGTCTATCCCCAATATTGCACATACTTACCCTAAAACATATTCATTGTTTATTTGAAATTCAAATTTACCTGGACATCCTGTGTTTTTATTTCCTAAATCTGGCAAGCCATCGGGAAAAAGCCCAGGGGGGAAGGACAGGACAGAAGCAGGGATGCCCGAGACGGGTTCCTACTGGCTGCTGTTTCACGGTCCTATCAGTGGATGGGACCGATTTAAAGATACACAAAAACGTCTAGATTCCAAAGTCATAAAATCTAGAAGAAAAAAACACCACACAATAACAGTAGGTGGTATTTTTGCGCTCTGTGTGCCAGTTCTGCTCCTAAGCGTTGACACCTGCTGGTTTGGTTATTCCTCACCTGATCCGCCTAGAGCATACCTGTTCTGCTATTTTGCAGCTGAGGAAACAGAGGCAGGAGCAGTTCGGGGTCCTGACCCCACTGCACAGTGTGTCAAGGTGCAGAGCTGAGCATCACGACCTCTGACCTCAGAACACATCCTTTCGCCCCCTCCTGCACTGAGGATTGGCCCTGGTTCATTCCCCTCCCTAGGGAATTTCACTCGACAATTCCTCGTTAGATCATCCAAGGCCGAGGTCAGCGGCTGCCCAGGGCCCGACAGCGAAGTGACGGTGTCTCTGCGATGCTGTCCCTGTGACGCTACTCACTTCTCCCGTCGTAGCATGAGACGGAGGAGTGAGGCTCCTCCACTTCTATCAGACTTTATTTCCCAACCCGGTGGGAGGCGCAGTCGGGACTACTGTCCTCTGATCTAAGAGCCCACGGGGCAACCCCCACAAAGTGGAGGGGTAGGACAGAGCCAGCCAGCAGCAAGCAAGCCCTGGTGAGTCCCTTACCTGCCAGGCTGGCTCTTTGCACACAGAAGTGTCCCAGCACAGGAGCTCGTCATTAATTTGCTGGATAAGCTTCCATTTTACCCATGTGGCACGTGTACGCAGGGACCCTGACAATGCAAGGGCAAGAGGGTATAGGTCTCACGGAAGGGGAGAGGCTGCTGGATCCACACAGACTCAGGGACCGCACGCTCAGAAGTCCGGTCCGGACGCCAGCATCTCCCATCAGTGCTTCGTGGAGGGAAGGATTTGACCCCCTGAGCTTCGGATTCCTCACTGGCACGGCGAAGCCAGAGATACCGACTTCATGAGGGTATGCGGGGTTTGAGGAGTGTGTGGCACTTAAAATAGTGTCGCTCAGTTCCCACTTGACTCTGCAAACCCTCCCAGATCGCTGCTCCTCCTCTGCCAGGTGAGCAGGATCTCTCTTCGGCTCCCTTTGGCTCGCGACGCGAAGGAACAGAATTCCTCAGGTCTCACTGCCAAACCGCGTGTGCTAAACAAGCATTTTACTAACTGGGTTTCAGACAACGGAGGAAGAAACACTTGAAAACAATTTTAATTGGTGCTGAAAATAAGAAACGGGGAGGGGGAACGTCAGAGCGTTGTTAATTTGGCCGCCACAATGACCGTCGCAGAATTGGCTGCTTATTGCCCCATTAGGCCACGATGACATTCATCGTCGGCGGCGCTGTGTTTGATTAGGAGATAATGACAATAATTCATTGCTTTCTGCTCTTTACCTTGAGACAAGGTAACCACAAGTTTAAAGGAAGATGTACAAGAGGGAAATTATATGTTGCTAAATATGAAACAGCACCTCGCTCGTCCCGGTTCATAACAATAAAAACAACAATTTTAGAGAGAACATATATTTAGCAGGTTCTTCTCCACAGGAGAAGGAGGGAGAGAGACACACTGATCATTGCATAATTGCTACGAGGGAAAATCCTGCTCGATTGTTAGGTTTAGCTATTGTACGACACCATCTTCTGGAACTGCAGGAATAAAAAAAGGTCTTTTTTGAAGATTTTGCTGGCTGTTTGAACCAAACCTTTTGTGATCACAGAGCTGGAAGCTACCCCAAGGTAATCAGAGCGAGAGGAGAAGACGGGCTTCGGGCGTCTTTTTAAGATGCAGCACCTATTTGCAAACGGACTCATCCATGGATGGGCCGAACGCAAATCAGCTTTAGTTCTCAGATGCTGGGTCTCTCCCGTTGCCTGCCCGGTCACTTGGCATCTGTTTTGCTGTGGTCGATGGGTTTGCAGGCTTGCTTTCCCCAGGGCCTTTGCTCCACCAACAGACAAGTGAATCTTTACCCTGCGGATCACACCCATTGCTCTCACAAAACTGAGTGCGCTCTTACCGTAGGATCCAGCAATCATACTCCTCATCTTCACTCAAATGAAGTGCAAACGAACAGCCACATGGAAACCTACGTGTGACCTTTTATAGCAGCTTCGAGCATCACCGTCACGCATCGGAAGCAACCACGATGTTCTGCGATGGATGAATGGAGTAGCCGGGGTACATCCCGACAGTGGAATACTATGGAGCCAGCAAAAAGAAGTAAGCGATGAAGCTGTGCAACGACGTGGGGGCGGAAGAACCTGCTATTGCTGAACTAAGTGATGTTGCTACGTGAAAGAAGCCGTTTTCGAAAAGCCTGCACGTTGTTGTGTGGTTCAAACTATATGACACGCCGGAAAAGGCGAAAATATAGAGACAGGGAAAAGGTCAGCGTTTGCCTAGGGTTTGGAGAGAAGCTGAGAGTTGAATAGGTGAAACAGGATATTTTTAGGGCATGACAGGGCTTCCTTTGCATCCCCAGGCAATTTTTTTTTTTAAAATAAATCTTTTGCACGTCGAACCCAGTCTGTGAGTCTGGTTCTCAGAACAGAGGGACAGACAAGCGATAAACCTTCGTCCAGGGAAAGCACACCTGTGCATGGGTAGCCAGAACCCAGGGCTTTCCAGTATGGGAACTGCATCTTTTACAAACCTTCCCTGAGGAATGCCCGTATAGTCATCAAAACATTCCTTATTCACTCAACAAACATGCACTAGATGTCCACCCTCTGGCCAGTCTAGTGCCCGGACCGAAAGTGTACGGCTCCCACCCTCGGGAGGCCCTCGTGCAGCTGGGGGAAACAGATTACACCATTTAAATCCTTCTTGTTGGAACACAGCTGGGCCTGGAGCAGCGAAATGGCTGCCCTAGAATTGGTCTGGAAGCAGGAGTAACTGGACAGGAAAAGAGAGGAGAACGTGCCTCCTGAGAATGGGGACCAGCCTCTCCTGGGCCCTGGTCTACGAAAGAGATGGCTTGAGAGGCCGCCAGGCTCATGCACCTTGGCCCCAGCAGCCAAGCTCACAGGCTCCGGGGCCTGGGGTCTGAATCCTGGGTTCGCCCACTCGCCTGACACGTACTCCTAAATACTGTCCATCCTTTTGGCCAGAAAGTGAAACGTGCCAGGCAAGGAGGTTTCAAGGGTGCTGCATTTCGCCGAAACCCGTGGGGCTTTCTCTGCAGGCAGCGGCTCCCGAGTTCCCAAACTTTACGTGTTTACTGAGCGCTGGGGGTGCACCGCCTCTGGACTTCATACCCGAAGCCCAGTCGGCACTGAAATATGCCAAGTTCTCTCAGGAAAGGGCACGTGGAAATGCAGTCTCCCAGAGGAATCTCAAAGCTGCCTGGTCCGCCCTCCTTCCCAGAGCAGGAATTCCCACTCACTGCGCCCCTGGAAGATGCAGCTCCCTCGCCAGGAGCACCCCAACTCTCAGACAGTCTGTCCTCCCGTCGAGCTAAAGTGTGTCTCCTGTAATGTCTATGCCACCCCTAGTTTTCCGTCTGGGATTCCAGAGAACTAGTCAGCTCCCTTGTCCGTGTGAAAACAAAACAACAAATAAACAAATATATAAAGAAAAAACAACACGGAAGCATGTTGGCTGCTGTAGACTCTCTCCTTTGGGGTCATTGTGTCCAGTTATTGTCACAGCCTTTCTGAGGACCTGGTCTTCATGCCACGTGCCGTCTTGGTGGCCTGCCACACACCATCGGCCCCTTTAGAGCCCTATGTGAAGCCTGGCCCTGAGACTTGTCCTACCTCCAGGCGCCGGAGCAAACGCGTTCCCCAGTTTTAACCTGCTCTTGAAAGGGGGGCAAGTAGTTCTGTCCTGGAACTTCCGCCGGGTGGAGGGGCTCTGCTAGACAATCTCTGCCTCTCACTTGCCCTTCCTGGGGGTGGGGATGGGATCGGGGGGTGGACTTTGATTAGGAATTTTGGAAGGAATGCCAGGGGACGGACTTGACTCAGATTTCTCCTCTTCTGTTGGGACGCATCTTCCCAGAGGACTTGAGTTCTGCTCATTCCTAGGTGCTGCCAGTTACAGAGGCAGGTGCCGCCCATGCGGGTTGCCTATGGCAATCTCCTTCTGGGATGTAGGTCTCAGGAAGCCCACCCATCCACCCACCCACAGGTATGTGTCTCCTCCTCCACGAGCCGCCCACGTCATCAGTAATTAAGGAGTCACGTGGCTTCTACCTGGTGACCCTGATCCGCTTCTAAATAGGTTTTGAAATTACATGGCAGGGAGGGGTGCTCCTTACTATGTCCCTCTTAGGCGCCCCAACCAATGGATATTGATGCCATTTTCTGCTCATTGTCATGCGTGTGCCCTCGGACTCCGTATCATCATGGATGCACAAATCTTTATAAGCGTGCAGTATTTTCGGATTGCACAAAACCTCCTCAAAGAGCTACGTCGTCGCCTTCGCTCCGCTTCCTCTCCAGACTTAGCAGCGGTGGTTTCATGAACGTCTCATCTAGACAACCTTGGTGCATTGGCCTGAGCAACATCGTCCCGTAATGCAATCCAGCCGCGGCGCGCTCGCCACCACCTCAGCCTTATCTCATCCAGACGTAATCACATCCTCCTTCCCTGCATCTTTAAGCTCTTCTGTCGCAGAGGAGACCTCCTACCCCCGCTCGGGGCTGTTCCCTCCTCAAAGAGGGTTCCGCAGACTCAACGTCTCCATCACCCACATGGCTCGAGGATGCTCCTCCCAAGGGGCGTTTTGTCAGAAGGAAGCAAAACTTGGACAATTTGGCAGGAAATCTGGATGCGTACCCGGGCTGAACACGCCTGCTTCTATTTTCCACTTAAAAATCTGTAAAGTCTGAGTTATAATGGCTCTTACTGCTTTTACTCAGAAATCTTTCTTTTAACGCCCATTTTGAAACTCTAAAGATTCACACTTGGCAAAAGTGCCAAACTAAGTATTTATTTTTTCACATCCACCTTGAAAATAGGTAGATATGGAATATTTTCATAATTTGGAAAATGCAGGAAAATCTAAGGGTCTGGCCCCCTAACAGTTACTTAATCAAACATTTTGCTGTCCAGTGCCAGTCGGGAAAATATGTATTAAAAGAATTCTTCTTCTTTACTATTGTATCGTATTATTAATGTGTATTAAAGGAATTATTATTCTTCATTAGCGGGAAAAAGGACTTAAGCCTGCGTAAGGAATATATACCTGCGAAGACGAGCATTTTGGTTCAGTGAATACCTGCTGTGGTTCCAAGGGAGTGTGTTCCCATCCGTGCATCCATCTCTGGGCTGCCTCTGGACGCCTCTCTCAGCCTCGTCTGCCCTCTGCTATCCGGCCAGAGACTTGGACGTGGCTTCTCTCTGGAACCCTGTCGCCCACGCAGGTCACCCCCCCATCCCTAATGAAAACTCCTCAACCTCTCCAGGCCCCCAGATTCCCAGCTCTGCCTTATTTTCCCTCTTTCAGGTAAAATGGAAGTGAATCATTTAGGAAGAGAGGGGGAGAGAGACAATGACTTCAACCGACTCCTTACGGGAAACTTGAAGTCCTCCACCAACACGCACGAAGAAATCTTCCAGCCTGAACTGTGACCGGCCCCCTCCACCTTGCCAGTGCCATCTGCCGGCTCCCGGTGACATGTATCAGGTTCCAGCCCCTCAACCACCTTATCCCCCTGGCCCGTTTTCTTATTTCCTACCTGTTCACCCATTTAATTCTTCCTTATTTCTCGAGACTCAGGGTAGCTGCCACCTTTACTTGAAACCCTTCTCTAAGTTGCATGGAAAGGACCAGAGTTTCTCTTCTCTGCCACACACCGAATGTGGCTTCCTAATCGGGATTCAAAATGAATATTTCTGACTCTGGGTCCAGCATTGTTCCTTTTGTAAGACACTCTCCATGTCGTCTCTCATTTACCATGAGAGTGAAGAGTAAATAAAATGAGGGATGTCAAAAGCCCCTTTTACCAGCAGCTGATTACCGTAAATACGAGGGACGTCATCATCAGTGTTTGAGGCTGGAAGCCTAGACTGTCCACTTCTGAGCTCTGTGCCCTGGGCTAAAGCCCCTTCTGAGCTGGTCTATAATTGATCATCTGGTCTATAATGAATCAGTAATAGCATGCACCTGAGGGGCTGTCGTATGAGACATATATCAGAGCCCCTCGCATGTAGTAGGTGCTCAGTAAAAGTCAGTCTCTTCACTTATAGGGACTCTATGATAGGGACTCGTACAGGATAGTGTGAGAGATGTCTTCAGAAGTATCTTTTCCCCCCACACGCCTTCCTATTTAAAAGGAAACCTAAAATCTACAAAAATAAAAATGACAAACAACACACATCTTGCAAATGGCAGGATTTCCTTCTTTCTGTGGCTGAATAACTTTCCATTTGTGTGTGTGTGTGTGTGTGTGTGTGTGTATCACCTTTTTTTAATCTGTTCATTGATGGAGACTTGGGTTGTTTTGTCGTTTTCACGTCTTGTGAACAATGCTGCGATGCACACGGGAGTGCAAATAGCTCTTCGAGATGGGGACTTCATTTCCTTCCGATAAATACCCAGAAGTGGGATTGTTGGATCACGTGGTAGTTCTATTTTTAACTTTTTGAGGCACATCATTTTCTCTAGTGGCCGTACCGACTTACATCCACAACAGGGCACAAGCGTTCCCTTTTCCCCTCGTCCTTGTCTGTCTTTGTCTCCTATCGTCTTTTTGATGGTGGCCATCGGGACAGGGGTGAGGTGTGATGTCACTGGGGTCTTACCTTGTATTTCCCTGGCGGTGAGTGATGTCGAGCACTTTTTCATGTGTCTATTAACCACTGGTGTGTCTTCTTTGGAGAAATGTCTATTCAGGTCCTTTACTCATTTTTTAAATCATGCCTCTGTGTTTTTGTTATTGAGTTGTGTGAGTTTCTTATTTTTTAAATATTTTGGATATTAATGCCCCATTGGATATACAGTTTACAAGTAATTTCCTCCATTCCACAGATTGACTTTTAATGTTGTTGCTTTTCTCTTTGCCGTGCAGAAACTTTTTAGTTTGATATCCTCTCACTTTGTTTATTTTTACTTTCGTTGCCTTTACTTTCGGTGTAAAATTTTAAAAAGTCACTTCCAACATCAGGGAGCTTTCCGCGATGTTTTCTTCTCGGAGTTTTATGGTTTCAGGTTTTATGTTTAAGTCTTCAATCCCTTTTGAGTTGGTTTTGAATAAGATGTAATAGGTGTAACAGTGGGGTACGAGTTCCTTCTTCTGCACGAGGGCATTATGCTAAGTGAAATAAGCCAGACAGAGAAAGACAAATGCTGTTTTAAAATAAAAGTTGATCTTATAGAAATAGAGACTAGAATGCCGGCTGCCAGAGGCTGGATGGCGGGAATGGGGAGAGGTTTGTAAAAGAGAAAGAACTTTCAATTATAAGATAGGTTATGAGCACAATGAATGTCAGGAGAACTATGGCAATACTGTGTTGTGTAGTTGAAATTAGCTAAGAGAATAGATCTTAAGCGTTATCATGCTCACGTACAAACATACACGCATGCGAAAATTTTGGGGGGCGATGGATATGTGTAGTATCTTGATGGGTTAGTATCTTTACGCATATGTCCAAGCTCATCGAAACGCATACGTTAAGCGTGTGCATTTGCTTATCTCAGTTGTGCCTCCGTAAAAGTTTTCTAAAAAGAAAATACAACACGACAACAGCTACGACTATTTTTACAGTGCTTCAAACTCCCTGATTAAAAGAAGTGCTTCTTTATGGGAAGTTCACTAAAAACGCAACTCGTTGGGTGGGTAAATAACTGTCATCTGTTCATTCACTAGAACTTCTTCTAGTGGCTGCTCCATGACAGTCGTGGCCTTGGAATCGGAACGTGGAAACGCGCCGCACACAGATCCTGCCCTTGAGTGGAAGAGACAGCAGGAAAGTGAGTCACCTTGGGTTGTGGTAAGTGAAATGAATTAATATTGATCAATACTAATCAATCAACCAATTAATATTAATAAGCTAATATTATTATCTATGTGGGGATGGAAGAGGTGGGAGGAAGCAACCATAATGGGAAGTAAAGATAAACAATTAGTCCCTCGAGATGACTCTTGAGTAATAAGTTGAAATTCTTCAGGACCAGTCGGAACATTCCAGGTGGAAGGGCAGCACAGCGTAGAAAGATCGAAAGAGCTGTAAGTTTAAGAAATCTTAAAGGTTCCCCAAGGCGATGGTTAGCATCTGAGGTGGGGAATGAACCGAGATCCCACCGGCAAGTCTCCGGAGGGCAGGACTGGCCGCCGGATGGGCTGCCATTACCCCGCAGAGTCTACCCTGTGAATGGTAATTTTCAGAGAAGACAGGAGCCATCGGTCCCTTTCTTTCCCCCAAGCCTCCCGCCCCACCTGTACCCGCACGGTGTCCTGGGTGGCTGAGGACCGGGACCATCTCTGGCTTTATCGCCTGCTGCGTTGCCTCAGAGAGGAGCCGGTGTGATGGGGCCACCAGTGAATGGAAGGGCAGGCCCCAGCCGAGTGGAGAGGAGAGGGCCAGCCTCTCAGAGCCTGTTTAAGACAACATGAAAAACCACTCACGTACTGTCAAATAGGTGAAATTTCACTTTCAGCTTTATTTACCTGAGAATGAATTTCAGTGTGAAGAGGCCTTTATGTCGTCTGAGGCGAAGCACCAAAGATATAAGCAATTTTCAACAAGAGTACTACACATTTATCTTTATAACAATTTGTGTGTAACAGCTTTTATGCAAATGACACTAAAGTGGCACCTTTTTTTCTAAATTGGACATTTTTATGGTTATAATTTTCTTCTGTAATAACAGCAAAAAAAAATGGCTGTCCCAGTGGAGTTGAACATTTTCATCTTCGAGCACCGTCTTGTGAAGTTGGAATGACAAGGTTCTTTCATCTGCGCAAAGAATGACAAAAAAGTATTCTTTGTCTTCCTTGTCTCAGTTTTCAGAGACAGTTAAACCTGAGCTGCCTCCGTCTCCCATCAGCGACCCTTAGTGATCAGAACGGTCTCTGGGAAAACCACCACACAGCTTGCGGGCACCAAAAATATTGCTCGTTCTATCTCCTTTCGAGTCAAACGGCATGCATTACCTGGTGAGATTTCAGTTTCCACACGTTGTCGGGTCTTGTGCATCCATTCCCACTTTCCCCCAAGTCAGACAGGTGACTTTTCTAGACAATGGGGTTTAATTGACTACAATACAATGGAATTTATACACAGTATGCCAGGCAAGCATCCCGGGATACTCATAGAATAATCCACGTTATTGTTGCTTAATCGACCGAAAATTTTCGCAGAGACAACAGAAGAGGCGTGAATTTCAAACAATTACTTAAATTTATCCGAGGACTCAGCTAAACAATATATATAATTTGTGGCAGCGGAGGCCTTGGGGATGGGCACAACTAGAAGGTCGTGGGTAAGGGGGATGGAGAGAGGTGCTGGAAAGAATGGAAAAGGACAAAGGCTTGCACCCCGAGTGACACTGGGGAGTCACCTTCTCTCTCTGCTTCTGATTCCTCAACAGGAAAAAAGATTCTATCCTGACGGGTTTTTAAAAAAATCCTTGCTCTAAGCCAGTAGGTGGGAAGGGTTGCTTTAACAAGTTCAGAGGAACATGTTGCAGCTTTAGCTCTGGATGTTTGGCATTTGGAGGGAGTGGAAGTGGGGAAACTGAGAGACACAAAGGAACACGAAGCTAATCATGTAGTGACGATTTGATCTGTTCCACAGAGGACAGAGTCGGAGCTTTGGCTTTCCTACAACTCGTCATGAATCAAGAATTCAGAACTTTCTAGGTTTATGACCCTCAGGGAATAACTTGCCCTTTCTCAACTTTACGCATTTGAACAACAACAGTACCAAGCGCGTGGGCTTCTCATGCAGACCGAGTGAGGCCGTGTGTGCGCTACACACGAACGTCTACCAGTCGATGCTCGCGTTGTTATTAATATGATTAGGACTTCTTTTCTTCTCACCATTGAACTGAGATTATCAGGTCGCCCGGAAGCCACCTGCTGCGTCGTCGATGCCATCTATTGCTTTGGAAAATCCACGCGTCTGCTAGGTCACCAATAAAGCACAGCACGTCTTTCTCGCCTTCTTTCCTGGGGCCGCAGGGGCTTTTATCCAGCCCGCCGCACTTGCGGGGCTCAGCTCTGCTCAGTCCTGGGCACGCCCTGGAGACTCAGTGATGGGCAGGACACATCAGGAGACTCCCCAAAGTCTCAGGCTTTAGTGAGGGGGCACATTTGACCGGAAGAAAAAGATTTACCCCCATGGGCAGTTGTGTCCAGAGCACTAGCTGGTGGGATATTGGCTGATGTTTGCTTTCTTTCTTAACCCTTTGTGAAATATGTGAACATTATTTTTATGATGAAAATATGTTATTAATAAAATCAAAAGGCTCATTGTGAAATGAAAAGGGACAAAACCCTCATGGCTATAGTAGTTCAGAAGGAAATGTGATGCACAGATTTTGAATGGGAGAGGTTTTCAATAATAAACGCGTGTACGTTAACCTTAGGGCTAATGTACACATATGTGTCCACAGCATAAGCTGTGTGCATCCCCAAATGCACATATGTGTACACACATAGCAATATAGACTAGACATATTTCTTAGAAGAGCAATTCTTTAGCTGACGCTACGAAATGCGGTTCCTGTGCTGTGGCATCTGACCAGGCAACCGACCTTTCATGAGTCTTGGTGTTCTCACTCAGGTCCTCCTTCCTCCAGCCACCGGTGGTACCCAACACGGCAGCCCTGGCTTGCATCCCCAGCCTTTAGCCCACTCAGCTTGTAACTCCATCCCATGAAGTCCTTCCAGGCGATGTGGACGAAAGGGAAGCGTGGACCCTGGGCTCCTCTCCACACTGCCACTTGCTGAGCAGGCCGATCGTTCACGCTTTCTGAACTTTAGTCTCCTCCCCAGAGAAATAGGGAAAACAAGGATGATCTCAGCAACTGCTGGGAGGATGAAAGCACCTGACAGATGGCACTCATTTTATAAACATCATTGCGTTCTCTTCTGATTTCATCCCTGGGAAGAAGAGTGGTGACATTTGACCCACCTGTCAGCTCATCATAGAAATGAATGTTTACATCCAAAGGAAGTAATCTTGGACACCCACAGTCTGCCCATTGGGTGGATGAGAAAACTGAGAGTCTGCACTGGAGCTGCCTTGGTGTTGGTGACACGGACCAGCCTGCGTTCCAGCCAGCTGAGGTCCCCTGGGGAAACCCGGTGCAGGGTTTTATCCCACAGACCACCCGGGGCATCAGCAGCGCCATTTCACCTTGCCCTTTTGCAAGCAGAAATGCTTAGGGGCCAGGTGCACACATCAGCATATCTGTACATCCTTACAGAAACCAAATATTGAAGCATGTCATCATTCTAGGATTGCTGCACAAGACAAAGCAATTTACATAGATCCTTTGTGAGCCTTTTTTTTTTTCCTGGTGGTAGAAACTCATTAAAATCTCATGAAATCCTTCTACATAAAATGTGAAGCAATACTGAGCTGCCTCCCTAAAAGTTAATATGTGTGTTCACGGGTAGGCGAGGAGTACGGTTGGGGGCATGTACTTGAAGCGGCTCATCATTGGGTCCAGCTGCCTCAGAGCGGGGGAATTCCTTAGCATATTTTAATTACTGTCTGGCTGGCCCTGTAAATAAATGAACCAGTGGCTGGAGCTCGGAGCGGGCTGGGGACCGCGGTAGAGGCGTGAAGTCCCAGTGGTCCCTCCACTCGCAGCCAGCCGAACGTGGGCACGGTGGAGCAGCGAGAAGAAAGGCTGCTGGTCTACCTGGAATTAATGAGCACCCAGGGAACGTGGGATGCTCGAGGCTGGAGCCGGGGCCATTAAATTCCGCTGGTCATTAATCCCGTGGAAATGCCCAGGGCTGAGGTCATTATTCTTGAGAGATAAAAAATTCAGGACCAAACAGCACAAGCGCATGAATGTCGTGCATTTCTCAGATTGGTGGTGTGTTTTTCAATCTGTTGGCAGAGTGCAGTTTCAGGAAAACAAATCTCCTTTTCATACATCCGCTGTGCAGGCATTGATCATCTCAACTTTAAACTTGAACTCCACGGGCAGTTTTGGGGTGTACCTATTGTGTTTCAGGAGCGGCTTTAAGTTCGATCTCCTTTAGTCCTCTAGGCTGTAAGGGCAGCACTCTTGAGTTTAATGATGAGGGAATGGAAGGTCAGAGAGTGTAAGTGACGCAGGCAAAGTCACACAGCCGGACAGCGGATCAGCCAGAACCACCGCCAGTCGCTTCGGTGTCTAAGCTCGGTGCCTTTCTCGGGCATTTCAGCTGCTGGTCCGGGGTGCAAATTATTTGAGCAGTGTAGGGTAGCAGAACTTGAATGTCTTCTCACATTTAGAGCCCTTCAGCCACCTGATCTCTTTGGGGTCTTTTTCATTCATTCTCAAGGTCCCAAAAGAAGCTCAATCCCACCTGGCGGGTGCTGCCCAGCTGGTGCCATTGGCAGAAATGACCTCTGCAGTATACATTGTCTTCTCGCGTGGGGGACTGGATAGGAACACACTGTCCCAGACCGTCCTGAGCCACCTAATGAGTCAGGCTGTAGATCTCAGTGGCTGAAACTGTCTTGGGCCAGTTGCAAGTGGGATGGTGCAGACAATTTGCTTCTCTGTGCCTCGGTTTCTCTATCTGTAAAATGGGGCTGATAATCATGCCACTTTATGAGATTCCTGGGAGGGTGGATGAGGTAGTAATTTGTAAAGCGTTGAGAACAGTGTCCAACGCAGATGTGTTTGTAAAAAAAAAAAAAAGTAAACAAAGTAAGATGAAATAGAGATAATAGAAAGTAAAATAAAATATAAAATAAATGAATAAGGCCGGGAAATAAAGCACTATAGTCAGGAAAACATGTGTTTGAATGAGTAAACTATGTTTAGACATTTACTAGTCTTTAATATAACTTTACTATAACTCGGAAATGTCTTCCCAGGGTCACCAGTTTGACCGCTGTCTACTTGCTACTTGTTGCTCCTGCGGATGCAGAATGCCAGCGAAGCTAGTTTATTCGTCGTTTGTCTTTTAGACATTTTCATCAGCCTTCTGAGTTTGTCTGTATGCAAAAGTGGGAGAAAGGTAGATAAGATTACTAACACTTCTGAGCCCCAACTTTGTGCTCAAAACTGTACAAAAGGCAATTCTGCCTGTGAGAATTGTTCATCCTTCTTCTACAAGGCCTTTGAGGGTTTGACTCATCTGGCTGGAAAGACTCATGGGGCTTTGAACCCAGCCTGGCAACCTCGAAAGCTTTGCGTTTTCCCGCGCCAAACAGACAGGAACCTGTATAACTGCTTGATGCACCGATTTCATCACTGCTATTATTTCTAATAACGCACTCCTTATGTGTATTTGTTGGAAAGCATTTTACAGTAACCGTGGAAAGCATGAGACCAAGAACTTAAAATGCTGCTACAATCCCTTTTCTGCAACAGATCGTCTGTCTTCTTCAGTCCACGTCCCTTGCCAGCCTCATCAGATGCGCACTTGCACGCAGTCATCGCGTCACGGTCACAGAAAAGATCCACATTTAATTTTGCTTATTCTACTTAACATTCATCCAAGTTGGGTGATTTGAAGGACTTTATTCATTTTAAAGTCTGTGTTCTACCGTATTTGTTTATTTGTTTGTTTGTTTTAGAAATATTTTGTTATAGGCTATTTTATGACCATGATTGCATACTGTTTAGCTTCAAATAATGACCGATTAGAGCCCTGTATGTCATTGCAAAAAGTGCATCAGGAGAAGGAATTAGTCTTCCTGGAGCAATGATAAGTCTGCCTACTCCACAGGGCACCGTGCACGGCTGTGACGAAGCCATAGCTGTCTGGACACCTCCGAGGCGTGGGGCATTGGTTTCTCGCTCCACTTGATGATCAACAACAGATGCATTGATATGATTTGGAAAATCTTTTGAAATCATCAAACAAATTACATTTCTGTAGCTCTGAAGACCTGGCATGAATTTACTGACATAGAACCCTCAATGCCTCCATCGCCGTTTGAGGTGAAAAGCACCATCATTCTTTCATTTGTTCTTAATACACGTTTACTGGACGTGTCTGTTTTCAAGGCACAATGTGAGAACACCGGTTTGCAAACCATAAAGTGCATGTAAGCAAGGGGAACATTAAAATGGAGATCTTAGAGCAGCGACCAAGTGGGGACCGAGAAGCTCAGCATTCTTACCAAGCTCCCAAGCGAGGCCAGTAGTGTTGGCCAGTGGGTGACACGCACAGAAAGCTGGAAGTGCGTGAGGAAGGCAGACCAACACAGTTCCTGTGCTCATGGCCCCAGCATCCTATCCAGGATACTGAGAATAAACAAATAAGCAAAGGAAGAGGAAGCGCATTTCAAAGAGTGACATCGGGGTGCTGGTAACGTAGGGTAGTCGAGGAGAGGCCCTCTCTGAAGAGCTGACCATTGAGCTGAGACCTGATAAATGAGAAGGATGCAAACATGGGGAGATGAGGGACAAGAGAGTTAAAAA
Organism: Cynopterus sphinx; assembly: GCA_030015415.1. Classification (NCBI taxonomy): domain Eukaryota; kingdom Metazoa; phylum Chordata; class Mammalia; order Chiroptera; family Pteropodidae; genus Cynopterus; species Cynopterus sphinx. Next base: position 140,271,413 of record CM057384.1, read on the forward strand.
CAAGTGAGCTGTGTTTAAGAAGATTACAAGTCCAGTGGGGACAGGGGAAGTGCAGAAAGGAATAGTGTGAACGAGATTAGAGGCTTAAGAGAGGGCCATAGTGGGTCCAGCCCTGTAGACCACAATAAGAAGTTTGAGTTTCAGTCCATCTGTGACAGGAAACCATGGGGTGGTTTAAGTGGGGACATGACGTCCTTGCAATGGCTTCTTTAAGGAGCCCTTGAGCTGTCGCTTGGAAGGCAGGATCTAAAGAAGTAAGGAGGGAAGAAGCGACACCCAATGGGAGATGGGGCCTGGGTCCAGGAGGGATAATGGCGGTTTGGAGTGGGGCTAACATCTGAGATGGGAAGCAGCAGGTGGACTGAGGAAAGATTCTGGAAGCAGGAGCCCCAGGCTCCTTATTCTTTTAGGAACCACTGACTTGGGCGCTGCCCATGCCTCAGCTCTGCTCCGGCAGCTGGTAGCAGCCTGGATCTAAGGACCCTCTCTGCCTGGGAGGGAGACAGGTGGGTGACCCACTGTTTTAGCGCAAGGGCCAGGCAAGGTGTTCTGGGAGGGGGGCACAAAGGAAGGGCTGCATTCTGGCCGGGTCAGTCTCAGTGTCCACATTGGCTTCATGAAGGGCTGAACTAAGTGTAGATTCCCTCTTCAGAGCAAAACGTCCGTGATGGTAACGTTCCTTCCTTTCTTTCTGTCTCTCTGTGTCTCAAACGCCTTGCGAGCGTTGGAGTAAATCCTGTGATGGGTTAGTCTGAGCGGCATAAATTGAGACTGAAGAAGTAAGTGAACCAGGGTGGGCTCTGTGCTGACCTAAGGGGCAGCAGGGTGCAGTGGGGGAGCCCGCAGGCTCTTTGGCACCAAATCCCACCGGCTGTGCGGCCTTGGACAAGTTCCTGACCCCTGGGTGCCTCTGGTTCCTCCTTCGTGAAAACCACACACTGTCATTGCCAGGGTCAAATGAGTTAGTGTAGGTTAGAGCTCAAACTAAGCGCTGTATGTGTTTAGCCATTACTATTCATGTTATAATCACTGTCGCAATTATGACCTTTCCTGGGTAGTTTTGCGATGGAAATTTCACTGGATTGTAGCAAAGTTCTTGTTCTCTTTGAACTGGATGGATTTCTGGTTCGTGGTCTATTTAAAGAAGCTTTGGGGGGAAAGAAAATGGGCTTCAGGGCCCCACAGGCCTGTCTGAACCTCACCTTCATCGTTCGCTAGCTGTGTAATGTGGGAAAGAGACTCAGGCTTTCGAGCTAGGCCGCAGTTTCCTTCTCTGTAAATTGACAATAATGATATTAACCTTAAAATTCTACATGGCAGATGGATTTACCCCGCCCTCGGAACCCATGAATGAGGCACCTCACGTGGCAAAACAACTTAACAGATGGGATTAGCTGAGGATCTTGAAGTGGGGGTTATCCTGGGTTATCTGGGTGTCCCCGGGACAGTCATGTGGCTCCTCAGAAGTGAAAAGCTTTTCCTGACTGCGGTCAGAGGGAGATGTGACTGCAGGAGAATGATCAGAGAAACGTCATGTTTCTGGCTTTGGACATGGAAGAGAGGGGCCTGTGAGCAAGGCATGTGGACATTCTAGAAGCTGGAATAGGTGAGGAACTAGATTCTCCCCTAGAGTGTCTGGAAGAGGGTGCAGCCCTGCGAACACCTTGATCTTAGCTCTGCGAAACCCACGTTGGGCACCTCTGGAGGCAACAGAAAGCTGATACCCCCACCTAAGCAGAGTGTGCTGTCTGCCGCACTTCCCCTTGGAGGTAGGTGCTGCTGTTGTCCCATTTTACAGATGAGTGAAAACCGAGAGTCAAGGAGGCCAGGCACTTTGTCCAGGACTGGCGAGAGAGTAACCTGGGCACAGCGTTTCTCCCTGGCGCCACCTGGCTCCCACGCCCATCCCGTTCCCAGCCCACCACACGGCTTTGCTGGATAGCCTCATTGTTCTACAGCATTCCACAGAGACAGCCACCCACCTCCATCCGCCAGCGACCGCCAAAGACGACGGAAGCGAAGCGGCCACGGGAACTCCTAGGCCCTGGCCATCTGTGTCGACAAAGGTGTGTTCGTTCCACTCTGCTTTTGAACCTTGTTGGGCTGAGCACCTCAGGCCGGACAAAAATCGTGTGGCCCAGCTCGCAGTAGCTCTTGCCGGGAAGGTATCGTTGACTGGTGAGTGTATTTTACTGCGCCGTCACAGATCTTCACTCAAGCAGCTGTCTAACATGCTGAATCGTCTTTCATCTTGTCAAACACTTCCACTCGCCTTTCTACAGCTTTCTCAGCCAACATGTACACACCTAATCAATCTAATGCCACTGTCTCCAGACTTCCAAACCCGAAAGCACTGCCCCAACCACTCTCTTAAAGAGACAACCATCTCTTTTCATTGCACTCAACGGATGCCTTCTTATTAGGGCGTGTGTTTTCTCAGCAGTGTGAAAGAAGAGCAAGTGGAAGCGTTTTTCTCACGTGCTTTTCCTCTAGCTCAGTTACAGAGCTCCTTGCTACAGCAGCAAGGCCCACGGTCAGCGTCCCATCCCTTTCCTCCGCCTCGGACGTGTATGGATAAAGCGGTCTTTATCAGTGGGTTCTGATATATTTATTATCTAAAGTCGAAGTCCAAATAGGTAAGCAATGTCCCCATCTTCCAGAATTAGGACCCACGTAACCTCTCAGTCTCACCTAACACCTTCCATCTCATCCAAATAGTAAGTAAAATATACACAGCACGGGAGATGGTGGAGAAGGCTCTGGGGAAAACGAATCAGGGAAGAGGAATAGTTGCTGTGGGTGTGTGTGTATGAGAGAGAGACAGACAGACAGACAGTGATTGATATTTTAAAGGAGGTGGCTAAGAGAGAAGTGAAAAATGGAATTTTAGGCAAAGGAACTAGTACTGGCTACACAGGCCTAATGCTATTTAAAGCTCACCCGGGTTCTGTAATCTATACGGAACTTGATTTCTCTGCCGGTTAATAGCAGCAAATGTTGCCTTGGTCTGTGGGCTTACCATGGCTTATCATACCTTTCTCTTTGATCTGCTTGATGTGCACCTAATTAGCTTTCCAACTCAACGTAGACATCAGGCTTCATTGGAGCCCCCCCTGCATCTCCCAGAGCATGTCGCTGTGCCCTTGAAGCCCCAGGGGTCCTGGTCTGCTCTGCTACTATACACACTAATAAAAGGGTGGTACATATCCTAACTGTCCCTGTGACGCAGAAAAGAAAACAGCCCCATTCTTCACCCCTGCTGGAGCCCATACTCTTTTCTGGGCAACTTTGCAACGTTCTTCCTCTTTAGCTTGGCTTCAGCCACGGAACCTTTGGCCAACGAGACGTTAGCAAACGTGATGCAAGTGGAGGCTGACGTGGCACCGATGTGACTGGGCTCACCCTCTACACTGTGGCCTTGCCCCTGCCATGAGGTTGTGCCCAGGATAGGCCACCGGACCACGGCAGACGTGTAGAGAGGAGCCCAGTCATCTCAGTTGCGTAGCCAACAATTAGTCAAGCTTCAGACAGGTAAGCAAGGCCAGCGGGGACCAGTGGAGCTCCCAGGATGCATGAGCGATAAATACTTCTCGTTGCAGGCTACTGAGATTCTGTTCCTTCAGCAGCCTGTTATGCCAATGGTGGCTGATGCTTCCCCCTAAAATCCTACGCTTTCCTTAAGGGCAGACATGAGTGTAAGGCCCGTGGGTGTCCTGAGGACCCAGCACTTAGTAGGATCTCAATAAGTAGCTGTTGAATTGAAAACGAAAACATTTCAAATTCTGTATACGTAACAGCAGCTCTGGATTACTGAGGATCGGGGGCTTTTGTTGCCTGAAGGGAAACCTAACATCATTTTTTGCTCATGGTTCCAAGTAACAGGATTTCCATCAGCAAATTGATCCTTTACTTGTGTGAGGATGGTGGGATGACTTGACTTGAGGACAGTCTTGCCTGTCCCCACACAGAGCAAACTCTCCCATAAACCATGACTGGATAAAAAAATACTAATTAAATCCACTTTTTTTGGGGGGGGGCAGTAAATTCATTACTTATATGACTTAAGGGAATTTTGTGCAGGGAACCATGTAGAGAACAGAGGTCACTCACGAGTTAATAATGATCCCTAAACCAGTTAAGCAGGGGACATTGTGAGGAGGGCGATGGATAAAATGATTGCTGTTTTAAAAAGTCAAAACAAAACAAAAATTCTCCCACTAGCCCTGAGATTTAGAGATAGACTGTGGCTTTCTCAAGTGCACTCTTGCTTCTCAGTATGGCATTTTCTGTTTAAATTTCAGATTTCCTGCAAATTGATCCACACAAAGAAGGCACTGAACACATAGGTGAATATATGCTCTGTTTTAGTCTTTCTTTAAAAAAAAATATATATATATATATATGCATAAATATACATATATGTATGTATTTATATCGAGAGATATACATATTTGAATTAGTCAGGATGGAGGGAGGTAAGTCACTGCAACCTTTAAACCCCTTTGACATTCACAAGGTGCTAAAAGTCAGCTGGGGTCTCAGCTCTGACGAATTTGCATCTCTTTGAATATGACGCTTGAAAAACCCCAGCGATAGATTAAATTTTGCCAAGGAGAAAATGAGAGAGAGGCTTCCATCTCTCAGGTCTGCTGGGAGGATCTTTATGGTTGATTTACTTTTTTTAAATAAATGTTTCTTTATGTGTTTCCCTCAGTTCCTGCCCAGGCTGCCTCTATCATACAAGCTGTAACTTCTGCCAGTCCTATCAGCCGGCGAACAGTAAGTCAACCTGGTTCCGAGTACAAGGTGAAGGGATATTTCAATCTGAGCTGCATATACCTTCTGTGTTTTCTGATTAAAATGTGCAAGCAAGCCTTGGCATAAACTCTACCTGACATGACTTCTAAAATAATTTACGCTCTTTGCAAACCTCGAATGCAGGATTGATTTTGGTGCCTGTCACTGTATTTCAGACGGTCAAAAACGGATCGGAGCTTTTAAACGAATGTAATGACTGAAGAGGATCCCGTAAAAAAAGATCAGTGAGGTCAGAAAAGAACATTCCCTGTCAAAGCCACAGGAGAGTGTTATTTTTCTTTTCTCAGGAAAGTGACACATTCATCATCAAAAATTTGAAAAAATGCGGCGATAAAGAGGAAAAATATCACTGATAATTTAACCGGCCAGAGACACCCATTGCTAGCACGAAAGCATATTTTCTTCCAGTCTTAGCTCTGCCTCCGTGTTATTGTATATAGGTTAGCGTGCACACCAAGTCCAGCTTTGTTTCCTGATTTTTATCATTTGCAATAATAACAATTATAATGATGTCAATGGCGATATTTGAGCACGGCTGTTCAGGAACTTTCTAAGCACTATGCAGATGTTGCGTCTCCTGGTCTTCAGAACAACCCTATGAGAAGACAAGTTCTGTTATTTTCTCTATGTATAAATGTTCAGTATTTTGCCCAAGGTCACACAGCCGGAATGCTATAAAGCTGTTACTCAAGCCAAAGCAATTTGACTCCTGAACCCTATGCCCTTAATCACTATGCTATGGTATGAACATTCTCGGCGCTGTCATAAAGTAATCACTCATCTATATGATTTTTAGGGGTTGTATAATACACCAGGAAGCAGCATTTGCTACATATTTAAATTGCATTGTATGCAAATATGCCCTCCTGGACGTGTGCAAGGTGATGATCCTGTACGATGACATTGTAAAAATGACCTGTTATCTTTAAAGCCATTTCTCATCAGATAGGCCCAGATTTAAATTTCTGTTCTGCAGCTTTCTACCGGTGTGTTTTTTGTTTTTGTTTTTGTTTTTGTTTTTGTTTTTTGACAACTTGCTTATCTTTACTATAGCTAATACAAAGTAGAAAATTACACGAGACGCCATGAGTAGAAACATTTGGTACAGTTGCTGGCACATAAGAAATGGCCATTATGTAGTAATTCTCTTTATTATTAATAATAATTTATGGTAACTATCATGTTTTGAGCAATAATTAGGTGGCATAAATGATCTAATTTCAACCTTCACAACAACCAATATAATTAGCATGATGCATCCTCTTTCGCGGATGAAGGTAACGATGCTCAGAGAGGTTAAGTGACTTTCTCAGGTGAGTCCTCACTTGATACCAGAGTGTCTGATTTCAGAGGCCACACCCTGAGGCTCTTTGTTATCCCAGAGTCCAGACATAAAGTGTTTTAACATCTCTGACAAGGAGTTTAAGGCTAACCAGGGGCACTGAAGACCTGAAAAAGTAGGTAATAATTGGATTGTTTTTCCAAGATCTGTCCGCTGTGGTATGTGACAGAGAGAATGCATAGAAACAAACAAACAAACAAACAAGACTGGAGTAAGAAAAAGGAGACAAGAGGCTGTTATTGGAATTAGAGATGATGAAACAAGTAAGCAAGAATGCAGTGGAGATGGAAAGAAGTGGATGGTTTCAAGAACTATGTTACAGGCAGAACTTGCTGTGTTTGGTGCCTTGTGAAACACAGTAAAGAAGGGAAAAGACCAAGTCTCGACTTTGGTGTATGTAACTAGGGAGGTAAAACCAACAGTTTAACCTACCAAGATGACACAGAGGAATGGTCAAGGGGACACAGGGGATACAGCCCATTTGATTCCAGATAAATTGTCATAAAATCCAGGGAGCAGCTGGATGCAGGTGTCTGAAGCCTGAAAGCAGAAACTGAATTAGGTTGTGTGTTTTCTGCAAATTTACGGTGGTTGAGGACGTGAGAATACAAGGGAGTGTATAAGGAAAGTGGAAATAAAGGAACTGAGAAGGGAAGATGAGAAAAAAATATCATGTGAGGGATGGGCAAAGGCTAGGCCATGGGCTACGCTATGCTGTGGTAACAAATGAATCCTGAAACCTGAGTACCTTCGCACAATAGAAGCATCTTTCTTTCTTGTGTAAGATGTGATGAGGGTTGGCAAGGGCTCCCCTTTATCTAGTGCCTCAGGGAACCAGCCTCCCTCCTTCTTTGGGACCCCAACCTCTCAATAATTGGCTTCCCAGAGCCCTGAGACAAGGGAAGAACATACACACAAGCTCTTAACTGCTATATTTGGAAAAGATAAATATCATTTGTACTCGCCTTCCATTAGCCACAACTAATTACAGACCATCAAATTCAACTACAAAGGAAGCCAGGAAGGATTGTGACCCCAGAAAGAGGAATCGACATGATGGAGGAACACATAACATTAAGTCTATCACCAACTCTCAGGCAGATTTCCAAAATTAATCATGAATTTTAAGTCTATTTGGGCACTATTTATCATAAATAAGTGTTGACGTCACAGCTCCAGTTAGTATGGCCTTGTGGTGTGATGGATGACAAGTTGCTCTGCCCCATGGAGAGAGGTGGGTAAGTCAGCAAAAGAGAAGTAAGGAGCTGAAGGACCATCTGACTCTAGATTCTGTGCAAGCAGAGTCCAGCATTATCTAAAGGGGTGTGGGAAATTTGGCCTAGGGAAGACACATCTGCTGGGAAGGGCCCAGTCATCTACGCCAAAGTTCCACTCAAAGTCCAAGGGCAACAGCACATGGTTAAGCCCAGTTGATTCTGTAACAGCAGAACTCCAGGGCCTCTGAGGGTCTCCGAGCACAGAGACAAAACTGGAACCCACAGGGCAGCAACTCACTTCCTAGGCCAATGGACAATGAACAATGCCAAACATGTAGGAGAGGGCGTCTCGTGATGGAGCACAGGCTCTGTCACCACCCACAGGCAGGCCACAGACTAGCTTATGGTCTGCTGTGGTCAGGACTGGATCGGGTTCTGCGCAGGGGACCTCCAGAGGGAAGGAGAGCTTCCAGCTGAGATGGCTGGTGGCAAGTTCCCAATTTCACCCTCTAGGCCAGTGATTGGTTTAGTTTTTAAGCCTTAGTTCTGTTTGGCCTCAGCTCCCAACCACCGATGTCTTGCTGGATCAGCCACTTGTTCCTTCTTCTCTGTGTGTGGGTTTCTGATTCCTGAGTAGGGAGCGGGCAGTGAGATGAACAACCCAGTCTCCTTCTACAACTACTAATCGGCCATGAACTGCGAAGTCGTAAAACACAGCACAGGTATGCCATCAGGCAAGCTGGTATTCTTATTCATCGTAGACCGCTCTTTCCCCCACTCCAAGTTAATGGGTACCCACTGTAGGTTTAGAAATCCACGTAGAGGAGCCCCCAGAAGGGGGATATCAAAAGAAGATCGCATAAAACGTCTCGTGAAATTTAACTGCAGTGCCCTGCCCGAGAACGGCAGGGCCGTTACCAAGCAAGAGTTTGAAAATAAAACACAACACTGCTCGTAATCGTGTTGACAGTGGTTCTTGCTGCATCAGAGGAGTGTCTCGTCATAAGAAGTCTGGTTGGTATTCCTCCCCCACGGGGTGGAGTTTGTCCACAGTGTTGGGGACATTTGCGGCCAGAAGTTCCCAGTTTGTCCTTCTGAAGAGGCCTGCATGGACAGCATAATTTATGATGGATCAGACACCCTTAATTGTCTTGTCCCGACATCTCCCCCATCACTTCCCTTCACCCAATGCCCAGCCATTCTCATTTCAGGAGGACCCTGTTGCACGAGGTGCCTCACTTTCTTCCATTTTGGGTTAGCCACGGACGTGTCAGCTAACTTTCTTGGAAGAAACTGGAGCTCAGTTTCCGGTGGAGACTTGCTTAGAAGAGGGAGGTTCTTGGAAGTGAGATAGAGAAACCAAAGGCAACGAGGGTGACCAATGACCTAAGGAAGTGCGTGGCGCAGGGGGCACAGCACTTCACAGCTTGCCATGCACTTCCTCCCACGACTTCCGGCCAGTGTTACACCCACCAAGTGAGGCCAACAGAAATGGGGTGAGGAAGGAGGATCCGAAGCAGCCAGAAGTTAAATGACTTGTTTCCGGTCACACATGTAGGAAGTAGAGGGTCTGAGCCCCAAACTCAGGCTTCTAGTTGCTTGTGCAGCACATTCTCCACTTTACTTATGACCCTGCTGCTCCCCTGCTCCCTTCTCCTATGTCTCGGCGGAAGGGGTGGGGTCTGTTTCCTGAGCTCCTGCTTTTGCTAATCCTGAAATTATGCTCATAATCCTTCTCCTTCCCCTTCTTTCATTGCTCTTCTCATTGATAAGACTTGTCATTTGCTTCTTTTTTAAGGACCCCTGAAGGGCATGCTAATCTTGTTTACTCATCAGAACAACTCTACAAAGGCCTTTCTGGAGATCACAAGGGTGACCCACCTGCCTTGTATGACACAGTGAGTAAGTGACCAAATGGAAATCTGGTCTGAATGTAATCACCGTTCATCTCCCTCCATAAAGCCCAAGGGAAGGGGCTTTGGTTTGGGTATTTATAAGACAAAGACCCCTTCCCAGGTACCATTTATCTAGAGATGAAGAATTTGGAACAGATGGGTAAAGGGAGAGACCAAGCAAGTCCTGAGGGGAAAAAAAGCACGGAGAAGGTACACAGATCATGACATGTGGAGCATGGCGGTGTGAAGGGCAGGTGGGACATGAGGAGAAAGTCAAACTCAAGAGGAGAAGAGGTTTTGGAGAACCAGTAAAGACGTGAACGTGGAGATTCACGGCACTGCAAAATCTGGTGGGCCCCAAAGGATGTTGAGTAAAGAGCTGTAGACTAGAAGGAAGGGAGGAAGGAAGGAAGGAAAGAAGGAGATAAGAAAAGAGGAAAGGAAGGAAGAAAAGTAGGGAAGAGAAAAGAACCAAAAGGAACGAGGGAGGGAGGAAGAAAAGAAGGGGAAGTTGGTGTACTGGGGCCTCTGCGCTCACACCCAGGTGATAGCAGATTTTCTTAGAGATGTGAAGCTTATCTACTGTAAATCTGATTTCTCCACAATGGCAAAATGAGTTTTGGGTTTTTCAGACAAGTGACACAAAATCTAATCACAAAAACAGTCACGTGTGCCCATTACAGTGGTTGCTTCTTAGTCCCTGGGACTAGCTCCTGGGGCTCTTTGGAGGATGGAAACAGAGACAGCATTGTGAGCTGTACCTCAGGAGGAGTCAGGGGTCCTCCTCTCATCTCTGACCTCTACCTTCTGTGCATCCCTGAGCAAGACAGACTTAGGAGCTCTCTGAAACTTGGGCACGTCATTTATTGAAGAGGGACAGCATTGTCTTTGGAGAGTAAAGGCTGGAACGTGAACCAGATAGATGGCCCCTTGAGTCCAAGGAGGACACGCAATGTCTCTCCCCATTTTTTAGAACTTCCCCACACACATTTCCATGCTCCTCGTCGTGGAAGTGCCGGGACCTTGGCCGATGAGGAATTATTACACCCATGGCGGCGATGTCATCATGGCATCATCATTAAGGCTCAAAGTGTGAAGTGACTCTCCCAAGATCACATTCACGAGCCCAGGGCCCAGGCTGGGACTCACGGCGTCTACTTTCTTTAAGTGATGCTGCCTCTTCAAACCCACTCCCTCCCCTCGAGGGATGTCCTCTATGCAAATGGACCACGTGGGGCCTCCCTTTTTCCCTTTTTGGACTGTTCCTTCACTTACCAACTATTTCTTCAAGGCCCACGTTGCACAAATCCTCAGGAAAATGTAATTTACTTGATAGATTTAGAATTTTGAATGAGCATCTCGTGTGGCAACCTGGTTGGACATGAATGCTTCCCTTGCAGACAATGCAAAACAAAGCCTGGGCTTAAAAATAATAAACAGCGTTAAGATGACAACTGCACTGACAAGAACACCGTAAACGAGCCCGGCTCCCGATCAGATGCCTCTCGCACGGCATGTCTGCCTTTAATGTGTTGGCGTTGGACTTTGTCTCCTGCTTAATTAAAACTTTGTACCGAACAAGGCCCGTATTGTACAGGGAATTTGTCCCCGCACTAGACTTTACACGCATTCGTCAAAAAGGCGTGTTTCAAGTTGTATTCTCTGCCATCTTTGCTATGGTTTATTTTTCTATTTGCAGGGTTCTCTTTTTCTTTAAGTTTTGTGTGGTAATAAACACCTGAGTAGGGCCCACCTCTTGGAAAATCCTTCTCAGCATAACTTCATCACGTGGGTGGATCTGTGCGTGGCACCCATGACAGGTGCCGCGGGTCTCCCTTTCCTGCTACACACATTCGACACTTCTCACCTGGCATTCAAGGACTTTCTTGACAAGTCTCCAGCCTGCACATTCCAAAAGCATCTCACACACAGTCGATTAACTAATAATTTTTCCTTTATCCCCCACATACTTAGTGAGTAGCTACTGCATTCTAGACACTGTTCTATGTGCTTCTACTGTGTGCAAAGTGCTGAGAGCAGCATTCCTTCTTCTCAAGATGTTCACAGCTCCCTGGGGGAGCAAAGACACAGGCAAGGAAAGTATGGGTCTGGACAGACCTCTCCAGTGCTTACATAGAGGTACCAAGAGCCAGGTGGGTAAGAGGAAAGGGCCAATTTCTCCCCAGAGCTGGTGCCCTTGAAGCTGCCTTCTGGAAGGAGGAGGCATTTGCATGGGACTAGAAAGAGGAGCTTTTCCAAACAAAGGGATGAGGGGTGTCACCCCTCAAAAGGCATGGAATGAGTGCAGATTGTAGAGACTTTTTCCTGAGAATGACCGCTGGCCGAGCACCTCTGGGACATCAAGGATAATTGGGAGGTACACTGATGGATCAGATGGGAAGGAGATCTTGCAGGTGGAGTGTGGAGGGTTACGATGCCCTTCAGGGATCAGAGAAGGTTGTATTGATATGGGGAGGGGGTGACTAAATATCCCGGAGTGTCCTACATACCAATGGATTTAGACAACTCATCGTTTTCCCCATGGCGCCCGGCATTGCCCGCTCTGGGGCTCCCTATGCTCACGGACATCTCCTCTGCCGAGTACAATGTTCTTGCATTTTTGCTCGTGAATTTCCACCCATTCCTCTCTCTTCTGACTTCAGGCCTGAAGTTCCCTGAAGTGCTTCTGCCCTGTGTGTGTGTGTGTGTGTGTGTGTGTGTGTGTGTGTGAGCGTGTGTTGTGTGCGACAGCGTGTGACCCTGTGTGTGAGTGTGTACGTGCACAGTTGAACTCCCTGTGTCTGCTTTCAATCTTGGAAATTCTTCAACGTTTCTGGCCTGCCAGTGGCACCTGTGCTTGTTTTCATGCATTTATTCCGACTTCTCTCCTTGTTAAGAGTACATTCTCTGGCATTCCGTGCGATTTTTTCTGAGTGGTGGGATAGCGCCCAGCAGAGCCCGCCATGTTGAACCCATCATCCGTGTTCTTTAAATAGCTGAGAATCATCCTTCCACTTTTCTCCTTCACATCACATTAAAAAAAAAAGAAGAACAAAAGGCTTCTGTTCATACAGAAATAACACAATATAAATGGTTTTTCATCTCAATGCCATGTGGTGACATTTCACAAAACCACAAACAAAAAAAATTCTACTGTCCATTGACCTTCTGCGTGCCTCGCTCTCCAGAAAATTCCACATTAATGAACACGACAGAATGGTGCTCTTTATTTATGATGTTCAAGGCCACCTGTTTTTGTTTTAGTTTGCTGCTGTTGATACACATGGAAGCCGGCACCCAGAGGAGGTCCGATGCATACTTGTTGACCGACTACACGCATTTGTCATTGAACCCCTAGTGCGAGATGGTTTGGTGACAAGGAGAGTCTCTTACCTTTGTACCTTGCAGTAATTGGATGCTGGCATTCTTAGCATACCTCGCAGTGGATTTAATGATGCTGGGGATGCTGTCATTGTGACTCGTACAGCATGACCAAGCACGATGTCACTACTGTGGAACTACCCCGATGCATGGATACCCTGGAAGGCAGCCCGTGGACAGCGAAGCCCCCCATACCAAACACTCCGAATCGAGCGGCCCAGGGCTGCAGCAGAAGACTTTCAAGACCAGAGGCCGTTTTAGGAGTTTCATGTTTTAAAATGTAATATTGATCACGACCATTTATTTACTGCTCACTGGATGCCACGTGCTGGGATGTATGCTTTGCAGGATTGTAATACCGAACCCTAACACTCACAAGAAGTTTATGAAGTAGACACTGCTATTATGCCCATTTTACCGACATGGAAACTGAGATGTGGAGAGGTTAAATAGCTCTTCGTGGTCACGCAGCATGTGGTGGGTGGAACAGGATGTCAGCCTGGGGTCTTTGCACATCAGAGCTTGGGCTTTGAACCACTGCCTCTCCCTCCGCCATGTTTCTTGAAGCATCTTCCAGTGCCCAAAGCCAGAATTACTCAGATTTCAGATTCCGGAGACTCATTCCAGACCTGTTGGAGCTGAGGGCCCTGCGTACAGATTTTTAACATTGCAGGGCCAGATGTTCCTCAAACACACATCAGTGATTGAGACCGTGACCTCGTCAATTCAGACCCCAGGCAGGGTAAGAGGACCTGTGGAACCACACATACCTGTCTGGTCGGGGTAGATGAACCACGGAGAACCTCACAGCTTTTAAAAGCAGGAGTGGGAAGGGCTCCCAAGTAGGAGCTCGTCGGCCAAGAGTAAGGAATTCCTGGCTTCTTTCCCTGGAATCTGGTGAAGCCTCAGTTCTGCGGTGACAGAGGCTTGTTGACTACAGTCTCCTGGGTCATTCTCTCTTCAAGTCACGTGGGGTCTAGAAGCAACTTCCTAGATAGCAGCCAGGGCTATGGGACTGACCTGAAGCCCTCCTAGGTCTCTAGTTTTATAAAGTGGTTCCTCTACACCATACCCTCTGCTTACCCCCGATACATACACAGGAACATTCAGAGGAAAGTTCTTGGGGACTAAGACCCATCCTTGGCAGAGAGAGGTAGAGGCTGAGGTGCTTTAATCACTGCCCAGCTTGTTGCAGGATCCTCAGTGGCCCTGAGAGGCATGGTGCGCTCACTCCATCCCAGTGGCGGGCAAGGGTTATTGCTCCCCATCAATAGACTGTGAATCAAGAAGGGAAGTGACATCTGGTCTTCTCTACTGTGGAATTTCTTCTTTGGAAAAGTTATTTTTCCTCATCAATCAATATTCTTTATGAGATTTTTATCTCCTGTAAGTGGGTCTTTTTCTGACCTCTACTTTAAGTATTCCTCAAGGCCTTAAAGATACTAAGAAATATTTTGTTTCCCAACTCGAAGCCACAAGATTAGCATCTGCATCTACTGCCTTTGAAAATCCATTCACATAAATCTGTTTTCCATTTAGAGAACACTGTGCTAGGCTCTGAATAAGACATGGGTCTTGTCACAGTAGCAATCATGTTCGAGCTGGGAATGGGCAACAGCTCTGAAACCAAGAGACAGCCTAGAAGAAGACGCAACGTGCTAGAAGAAAATAGGTGGGGATTTATTTTGTCAAGGGAGGGTTCTTAGAAAGTCAAACTTTTCAGTGATTTTACCTACATGAGGCATCACTTAAGTTCGCATTTAATGTTGTCTCTGTGTCATATCACCACGTCTCCTACTGCACACATTTTCCAAAAACCTAGCATGCTTTCTTTGGGGTATAAATGAACAAAACGAAGACAGTAAAGCCAGACTATGAGCGACTTGAATGCAGTGGCCATCCACGATTTCTCTCATATGACCTGCCTGAAATGAGACCTCCTAAATACTAGACGAGTGTGTGAACAAGGGGGTGACTAGGCACTGTTCCCTGTGACTCTAAATGTCTCCTAATATTTGCGACATGCTTCTTCAGTTTTAAAATCTGATCATGTATATTAGTTTTTTGATTCTTATGAAAACTCTGTAAGTAAGCAAGTGAGATATATTTTTATCATTCACGTTTGGCAGGCAAGGGGTTTGATATCTACCAACGCTTTACGTGGCCCAAGGACATACACCTGGAAGTGGACAGGTTGGGTCTTGATTCTTGATCTGCCTGGTTTTTGATCTCACACAGATTCCCCTGTATCACCCCAAGACATTAGAGATGAATATTTTTACTACTATATCTGAGACTTTCTTCCATAGGTTAGTAATCCTTTTACCACGTATGTTAATCAGCACACGGTGAAACCGAAAGAATGTTCAGTCGAAATGAGTTCACTTGATTCTCATGTTGGATTTAAGCCTTTACGTTTGGTGGGTGAGCCTGACTTCATCTTCCTGGACTTTCAGAGCCAGCGGACATGGTTCATCACGTAACACTCTCCTCTCTTGACTTCCTGATTATTAGATGCTCTTGTTTCTGCTCCTCCATCACCCTGATTTTTGAACTTCAGGCTTCTTCTCTGAGTCCTTCTTTATCTGCAAAAGTCTTGGTTCTCATTTCTACCTCTATACCCTGTCCCTATTCTCTTTCTCCTACCTCTTATGGCTTATTAATATCTAAATGCTCACGGAGTCACAGTTTTTGTCTCTGACCCATATCTCTAATCTGAACTTTAGACTTGCATGTCCAAGTGCCTGCTTGGAATCTCATAGTATTTCCTCTTTGGTTTAAAAAATACTCATTACCCATTCTGTATTGGGCACTCTTCTAGGCATTGAGAATACAGCAAGGAAAAGATTTAAGGAAACTTATCCAGACACAACTTATCCAAATCAAACTTGATTCCTTATCTGGGAAACCTATTCCAAAGTTTGTCTTATTTAGGAAATGCACCCCGGCCCATTCAGTTGTCCTAGCTAAACACCTAGAAGTTGTCATGATTCCTTCATGTCTCTCACTTCTCAAATCCAGTCCATCACCTAGTTATGCCAATTCCAGCTCCAAAACGCAATTTCTCCCGCTGGTCTCCATGTCTGCTGGGATCACAACCAGCTCAGGGAGACTACCACCACCTCTTGGGGATGACCGCAGCAGACCTCTGTCCTCCTTTCCTATATCCTTCAGTCCATTCTCCATGCCATAGCAAGTGACTGTGAAATGTCATCGGACCACATCTCTTCTTGGTGATGACCATCGTTGCCTTTCCACTGCACTTGAGATAACATTCAGATTGTTTACCCTTACTCCTAAGTCTCCAGTGCAACGTGACCCCTGGACACTTCTTCAAATGCACTTCACGTCTTTCTTTTTTCATTTATCACCCTGTGGCCCTCTCATTCGGTGTGCTGGTCCCTGGATATGCTGAAGCTTTTTCACAATTTAGGGTCTTCTCCTATGCCATTTCCTCTGCCTGGAATGTTCTTTCTCCTTATATTCATTGACTAGCTTCTTCACAACCTTTCAAGCTGAGCTTTATTAACTCCTCGGAGAGGTCTTTTGTGATTGTGCTTTTCTTCCTTTGGAGTATTCATTCTTTATAGAACTTTTCACAATTGGCGATCCTTTTATTGATTTTTTTTGTTCATATTTTTGTTTATTTTTATTACTGGAATATAAGCCTATTGAAGGTAGACATTATGTTGACTTTACCTGTTTTATTCCTAGCGATTAATCCAATACATGGCATATAGCAGGTCCACAATAAATATTTATTGATTGGATGAATGATTATTTTGCCGTCTTAAAGACAGGCACAAGAGACTCCTGCTCAAATTTAATCAAGTATTTTTAAGCATATTATTGACTTTTTATGAATAGAAACATGAATAATACTCTGCTCTGATGTTTTTTTAAGACTAATGAGATAATGCAAATTAAACACAGAGCAGTCTATCTAAGCATGCAGTCAATAAAATGTTAATGTCCTTCTAGGACGCAGGTCACATAAAGAGATTTTTATAGAGGTGCTTTATATAGCTTCAGGGTTTGTATTTAATGGCATTTATCATTTGCTTGTGCAAATTTGAATTGATCTTAGCCACGAACCCTTTTGGAGACCCTCCTCTGTACCAGACCCCAGGTGAAAAAGTGAGAGATGTGAATCATCAGGAGCACCCACTTTGCAGCGAAAGATAATTTCAGACTCAACTCAGAAAGAACCATAAGAACGTGGCGGCATTTGGTTAAGACGTAGACAAATAAATATTCTTTGAATGCAAGATAAAAAGATTAAAGTTTTCCCCTCAGATAAGAAGAGGTTTCATGGTGGTGGTGACATTTTGTTGGGCTGTTGGAGTGAAAATAGTAGGAGGATAAAAACAAACCAGGAAAGAAAGGCAATAAAAACAAGAAAACTGTATTCTACCTCTTGGGTTAAGAAGCACAATCCACATCTTATGTGACTCAATAATCTTGTGGATCAATGGGGTGGGGCTTGCGAGTGTTTTCCTTTTGTTGTTGTCTGCTTGCCTGTTTTTTTTTTTTTTTAAACAGGGAATTAAAAATTGGAGAATTGATGCGTTTTCTCCAAGGACACCGGGCTAAGAGCCGCACGGGGTCTCGCCTCACTGCTTCTGAGTCCAGGCTTCTGAGTTCAGCTCTGTGCTGGGCTGCACCGTGGGTGTTGAATTAAATATATCACCCGAGATTCCTCTTTATTCTCCTACTCCGGCTAGATTGAGAACTACTCGGTGATGACTCATTTCCTGGTAGAGTGCTTGTCCTGACTAGTCAAAACTGCCACCTGTCAAGAAGTCCCCCAAACCCTAAGGGGGTAGGTTTTAACTTTTCAAACATTCTCAGGAGCTGGGAAAATATCTGTGCTTCCTGCCTCCTGGGCTCGCTGCTGTGCAATGGCACGTGGCCCTCTGCATCAACTGGCTATTTCACAAAACCATGGCTTGCTTCTCACCCTCCTTTCCAGAGTGCTGTGTGGGCTGCAGAAACCCTTTCTCTGGGTGGAATCATTTAAGACGGCACAAGACTTTTCTCTCTTAACCGGCTGATCCCCAAGTGCTAGTGAGACAGTAATAGTCGAAAGCAGTGCCCAGGGGTCTCAGAGAAGAAATGGGGTGTGCAAGGATGACATCCAAGGCTGCTTTTTATCGCAGGCATCCAGGATTGAAGGAGGCCATTGCTTGGCTCTTGAACTAATGTTTCTTGTTGCATTTTAAGTGCTGGCTCTAGGAGGAGGCTGGCAATCGGGAGAGCATGACAAAACGGGGAGTGTCAGATGCTTCTGGGAAGACCCCCATTTCATAGCACCCTCTCGTATTAGAAGGACCTCTGGAGTCCTCCTCCCCTTAATATATGCATGCTGTCCCATGGGTCACCCTAATCCTTGCTCTAATCCACCCACCACCTCATATGCATATACATACACCTACTTCCCGCTCAACTTCTGAGTGGCTGGGGCCAGGACAAGGGAAGGGAAGATGTACAGGGCTTACCCAAATAAAACTAACCTATAACCTAACTGACTGAGTCCATAAAGATGATATGGTGAGAGCCAGGTGGAAGAGTTTGAGAAGCTGAGAAGAAACACTAAATTTTCCTGCATAACAAAAAGGCAGGCACTTTGAGACTTCTGTTTACTGAAAAGCCTGGGTGGTTCCCAGGTTCTCTGAGAATCTGCCAGGAGACAGAGGCATCAGGTGGAGTCTTGAGGTGGACAGGCCTCGTGCCCACCTGAGTGATGGCTAAGATTTGACTTTACATCACTGCCTCTCCTGTCCGCATGTCTGCCTCCTACATACATGATTGGGAACCCTCCGTTGACCTTGGCCTTTGCAACCCAGCTGCACACAATAACCTTGTGTCAGTGGTGACTCTGGAATGAAAGGTAGGCAGTAGCGCTGAGGGAAGGACCAAGGGGTGTGATCAGAAGGCAGAACCAAGCTGGGCGATAGAGCAACCAGCAAGGCCATGATGGGGAGGAAGTAGGAGCCATGGGATGTAGGCCTCCGGTGTCCTCGGCTCTGAAAACCATAAAAATATTGAAGAAGACGTGAAGGCTCCACGGAGCCTGCGATGGAGTCTGAGGTTGGGATGCAGGCTGAGGGAGGGGGTTGAGGTGGACCACATAAGCCCAGCCCCACCCGATGCATCTTCAGAATCTACAAAAGGACTTGGGAGCTGTGTGGTGAGCGCGTGTTTGCAGCATCCCCCAAGCATCCCCTGGACCCCAGAGCTGGCCTCCTCCCGGCTTCTGTGCAGCCCACTCTTCCTGTCTGTCTTGTCTGGTCTCCTGTTTCACTCCCCTGACCCTCCCCAGCCAAATAAGCTGTTATTTACTCTAAATCTAGGCAACCAACAGGGCAGAAGATGGGAACACGCAGTTGCCTCCTCACTAGCGGTAAACTGGGAGGCGGGGCAATGTGTACAGAAAGAGGTGTGAATGGTTTCCAGGAATCTAGGAAAACAATCCCATCTAACAAAAGGCTGCACTCCACACTGCATTCATTCATTCATTCATTCATTCATTGCAACTCACTCATTCCTTCAACCGCCACCCAGCCTCTCAGCCAACCTACTCGGCTGACATCTCAATGGAGTGATTTCTCTGGGGCTTTTTCCTCCTTCACCCCAAATCTCCATGTGTCCCTTTCCTCCTCTTTTTTCCTTCCCTATGGCAGTATTTTTTTTTCATTATTTCAGAAAGAAACTTATGAAAATTGTTGAAACACGCACTACAAAGCAAAACCTTATTTTTTTTAACATTCGGCAGAGAGCTCTTCCCCTCACCACCCCCCAAAAAAAAGGCAGCCATGTCAAAGACACTGCCTCCCCCCTTTGACATTCATGCAGTGCTCAGAGTCAGCTGGGGTCTCGGCTCTGACAAATTTGCATCTCTTTGAATGTGACGCTTGAAAAAAGCCGGAGCCGCTAGATTAAATTTTTTTTTCCGTCGAGAAAATGAGAAAAGCCTCTATCTCTCTGCAGAGTCTACTGGGAAGATCTTTATTCTGATTCTTGTTAGAATTGTTTATCACCCTGACAGGCCAGACTCGGACGAGATAAAGGCTCAGCTCCATCACGGGGCCTGACAGTGGTAGGACATGCAGAAAAATGAAAGAAGCAGGAGAAAATATTATTAATAGATGCCGACTTGCTTTGCCTGCATGGCACGTCAGGGAAGGGACGGGGGAGCCATAGCTTGATTGCAGGCCTATGAAGTTCTGTCCAAAAAAGAAGCTATTTTTCATTAAGTGATAGAAGGGCCTTTTTCATGTTCTTTCCTGAGGAGCTGATAACTTATGCAGTTTATTCTAACCCTGATGATTTCTGTCAGGAGAAGAAAACTCCCGAAAGATGGCTCTGACTTGTCCTTTGCAGGAGAGGAGGCTGGTTTGACAGACACACGCGTCAAGTCGGGGCGCCCGGCCCGAATGGGCTTGAGGCCTGGGTTCCGGTTGGGTGTGTGTTTGATGTCGTGAGTCTAGGATCCAAAATTAAATCCAGAGCCCTTTGACCTCAAAAGAGGGGCTTTCTGCCTCTCGACACAAGGCTTTGGAGTGGGGGTGTGGGCAGACCCTTCCCTTTCTCACAACACACGCTTGGCGCCCAGCATGTGTCCCACTGAGCTGAGCAACCTGTGCCACTGACATTTGTGTCTTGGGTTCTGGGGGCCGGAAGTCTGAGATCAACATGTCAGACTGGGGTCCCCTGAGGCCCATCTTCTGGACTTGCAGATGGCCACCTCCTCTCTCTGTTCTCATGTGGCACTTTCTCCGAGCGTACTCACCGTTGCCATCTCCTTTTATTCTTCTAAGGGCACCAGTCTCACAGGAAAGGGTCATGCCCTTGCGATCTCATTTCACATTGATTGTCTCCTTAAATACAGTCACATTTTGAGGTACAGGGGGTTAGGACCCCAACATATAGAGCTCTGAGAGGGACACACATGAGTCCATGACCACTATACGATGGTCTCTTCCATTCTAGCTTTCTGGATTCAGAGAGCAGAAACTGAGTGGGATGTGACACCGAAATAGCCCTGTGGTGTCCTTAAGGACAGGAGATTGCGCAGGTCTCTTTGGCCGACAGGCCCCTGCACACGAAGAAGGCCCTTGTGAGGGATGCTGGCCTCTAACAGCACTTCCTTCCTGATGGGACAGCTGTGGGGAGAGAAGGAGCTGTGGACAGGGCTCTCGGGGTAGTTCCGAGCAGTAGGGTGCTGGTTGGATGGCCAGTTGCAGGGACATGTGGGGCGTGGGCTTCCTTCTCGACACAGAGCAGCCCACTGGAGTGACTTGTTATTTCTGAGCAACCCAGGGGAAAGGGCAAAGCTTAAAACAGATGGATGGGAGACTCAGAACTGAAACACTGGGTCACAGGAGCGTAGGTTTAACGAGTGAATGGGGTTGATCTAGGTCACCAAGGGGCAAGAACATTTCAGGAAGAAATCCTGTGTGTCTAGTAAAAAAGGTTTCTATTAAGGGTGCCAGGGTAAGCTTTGGGCTTGGCGTTGCAAGAGGTATTTCAATCATGACTTTACCCCTTGTTCAATGAAACTTCATTGACCTATCTGGGTTCAGAGGTGGCCAAGTAGGCAAGTGAAGGAGTTCTTCACTGCCAGGTGAGGCAGCTGGTCTACGGGCTGCCTTTCTTTGATGGTTTGAACACAAGGTCTACCCCACACTGATTATTTCCTCCCGACACTGTGCGGCGGGATGAAAAGTTTTGGACTTGGGGCAGGGGCTGCTTTTTAATTTTGACTTCTCTCTTTACTTTGGGTCAGTTCTGTCCAGTTCAACCAACATATATTTGACACTCACTAGAAGCCAGGAATTGACCTGGATACATTTGGGAATGAAAGAGGGAACTAGCTCACAATTAGGTTAAAATAATAGGTTCCCTTAAAGAAGAACTGTGCCAGGCAATGTGGAATGTGGGACTGCCCTGTTCGCATACCATATTAAACACATAAAAATAGAGCTGAGTTTCTGCTCTTAAAGATCCTACAGCCTAGTTGGCGCAACAGCCATATTTATTTATTTTTTTATTTATTCATTTGTTAAATATTTACTTATTCTCTCTAAGCCTCAGGTTCTGCATTTCTAAGTTAGGACTAATATTGGTTTTACCCTCAAGGGATTGATTGCTCTGGAGGCTCATGGAGACTCATAAAGATAAAACATGTGAAACCATTGCCCAGCAGATGATACTGAATGTGTGTGTGTATATATACATACACATACATATATACATATATATATATACATATACATACATACATATATATTTTTTCAATGCCTAGAGCAGCATTTAGTGTAAAAAAGATGGCCCATAAGCATTTATTGAGTGAACGAATAAATAAAAGTTTACTGTTGTTATGACCGTTATAGTTTTCTGCTATGGGCTAGGCACTGTCACGGGTCCTGAAGTGACTTTTATAATATGGTTGCATAAGTATCGTGGTTTTATAGTGTAGTTTCATAAGTATTATGAAATAGATAAGCACAGGACAGTCTACGGACCAGAGGAGAACATCTAAAGTTACCTGAAGAAGAAGTCAAGGGACGATTTCTGGAGAAGGGGATCCCTGAGCTAGGGTACAAGATGAGTAGCGATAACTAAGAGAGTTGACTTCGGGAAGACTGAGGGGAGGGTGGACAAAGGCACGCCGGTGTGAGGAAACAGAATATATTTGGCAAACTACAGTGTTGCTGGATTTTAAATGCAGGGACACGGGAATTAGCAGTAAGTACAAATAGAAAGCATGGAAGACACCATTTACTGTGGGCCACGTTAAGGCTTACTGTAACCCTGAACAGGACAGGGAGCCATGGCAAGGGTCTGAGCAGAGGAGTAACAAGACTAGACACATCTTAGATCCCTGATGAGGATCTCTTGCACCGACTATTATTAACTTTCTTGTTTGCATTTTCAGACAATTCCATTCTTTCATTAAACTGAGATTGTGGTCTGTTGTTGAGGGTGTCTGGACCCCTCCTGCACCCAACCAAGGTTGGGGTGTAACTTGAGCTAAGGTGATTGGTCACAGTGTCCATGGATTTGCCTCTGACAGAGAGTGATGCCATGAGCGATAAAGTGGCGGGTGTTGGTCTCTCTTGGCAGAGTTGCTTGGATAGTCTATCAGTTCCTACTGCCAGGATCCAGAGGTCGGCTCATGGATTTCCAACACAGCTACAGCTTCCCGGGAGCTTGGAGTCTCACTCACCTGCTGGCCTCACTGACAATGTGGCTGCCGTCTGCGGTTAGCGTCAGGCTTCAACCCTGCCTTTTAACCTTGTGCGAGGCCCTCCCATTGGCAGAGCATAGCTGGATCCATGTGACAAAAGAGACGGAGAAATGTCATTTTCAGGCCTCCAGGCCCTGTGACAGAGGAGACTATAGAAGGACAAGTGTGGGCTGAGAGATAATACATGAGTATACAGCATCTCATCCCTGGTGCCTCTCTTTCCCACAGAGGATTTACAAGCAGATTTTGCACCAGGGGAACTGATGTTCACCATACCACAGTCTGGACTAAAGCCAACAAGGATCAGAACTAGATGATCAAGCTAGTCAGGCACTTATCAATGGAACATAAATTCTCCAAGTGCCATAAGTCTTTCCATCTCATTCATCTCTCTAACCTGATCCCCAAGCTCCTGAAGCAAGTACTCACTCAATGTTCATCGCCTAATTGACAGCGGGAGGGGTACCTTCTGTCTAATGATGGCTGTAACGGGAAGTTAAAAGAATCCTTTTGTTGTTAATTCTTGTGTCGTCTAAAGACTTTCCGAATCTGCATATATTCTTCACTAGGTGGCTTCGATGTTCTAAAAGAAGCTCATACGGTATGTGCTGATTGACACTAATTAAGGTAGGTCAAAATACTAAAACAAATCGACCCCAAAATGTAAAGACCAAATATAAGAACCTCCAGGGTAGGTATGTCTGGTTGTCAGGCAGCTTTCATCCATGTTGTGACTCAAGAAACCAAGTTCTTTCTATCTGTGGCTTCACCGCCTACCAGTCTATTGCTATGATCTGTGTCTAGTTGCCTGAGGGGGAATGTGAGTATGAGGTAGACCCTCTACTTCTTAAAAGACCTACCTCTTTGGCTTATTCTGTTTTCAGGTACTAGCCTTATGGCTACACCTCGCTGCAAGAAGCCTTGAAAATGTGGAAGAATTATGTGCAGAGGAAGGGAAGGAGGCTGACTTCTGGTGACCAGCTGTCTCTCTCTGCCCCACAGTGCTGTGTGCATGTTTCTTTGAAATTGAAGAAATGACAAATACAGAAAGGTAAAAATAATAATTATTAATCATTTTGCTGGAGTGTCACAAGATTTCTTTGTTGTCATTGCTTTTGGTGTTCTTCAAACTTTTAAAATTCCTGGTGGGAAAGAAAAATACTAATTTTGAGGACTTATTATGAACTTAAATTTTGCTTGGTAATTCATGCACAGCCATTCCATGGCTCCTGACAATAATTCCGTGAGGTAGGTTTTATCATCTGTCCTTCACAGATAAGAGCATTGAGGCTCAAAGAGTTTCTTTTTTCTTAGCTTTTCCAATGTCTTAGAGCTCTGGAATTGCAAAGAGAACAGAACATTTGAACCCAGGTTTGCCTGATTCAAAAGTCTGAGCCTTACTCATGCCGCCACTTGCCTCCAGATAGAAACCCGGGAAGGTCTTTGTCATCGAGAGGCCAGGAGTGAGGATGCTGGGGGGAATCTCTCCACATGGATCACCCTGCAGGTTTCCATATTCAGTGGAAGGTCTTTTATTCCACAAAGAACGTGCTCATTTCCAGTTTTACAACGTATGTGACTTTTCTAGTTTAAAAAATACTTTTGAAAGGGTTATGACAAAAAGAAATACCTTTCTACTGTAAGGAAAAATGGTAAGCGGAGCACTGAGATGGCAGCCAGAAGTTTACAGCAAGTCCCACTGCGAAGACAGCAGGGCCGTTAGGGTGTGCCGAGGTGGGCGTGTGTCCCTGTCAAGGACCCAGCCCTCCAAGCTCCGGCCACTGTTACCATGAGCTGAAATGAGGCCCATTGTTGCCACATCTTTCCGGTTTCCCAAAGTCGTTGCAAATCTAGCTGTAAAATTCCAATTTCAAATATAGGATTAAATGAAAAAATAAATAAACAAATGACGTCGAACACTTTATTTACACCTGCTCACTGAATTCAGCACCTGGGACAGCGCGGTAGTGACCTCTGCTTTCGCGGACACCACCCGCCATGGGTCCACGCTGCAGGGTTTGACTCCCTCTCACAGCCTCTGCTCTTTGTGCTCCAGACAAAGCGGCAGCACTGCCAAGGACGTGCATTTTTCTAGCGTCTGTTTGGCACATTGCAGGCAAGTAAGGGGCACATCTAACTGTCCACACTCAGCCAAACCAAAGGACAAAGGCAGCGAAACTGTCTCTGGACCTTGGGGGATATCACAGCTCTCCTGGGCAGAAGATGTGAACGTTCTCATCTCAGTGTAATTAAAAGCAGCAAAGACACGCAGGCGTGTGCCCCTTCTGTGTTGGCAACTGATATGACAGAACTACATGAGGTGCAAAATGCAGGCTGCGTGTGTGTGTGTGTGTGTGTGTGTGTGTGTGTGTGTGTGTGTGTGCACACTTGGTGCTATATATGCTACTGTTCCAGCTTCAGAGTGATTTCTAACTTGTAGTTGATAAAACGGGATATTATATCTTTTTTAAAAGGTAACCACCAACAAACTTTGCTTGGTGTAATTTTATCAGGAGCGATAGTTTGCCAAGGTGCAGTATGGGGAGCTACTGTCTCAACAAAAGTAGGTGTATGTGGTTACATCTGTGAATATGAAGGGGACAAGCAGAAAAAAGCTATATATGTATTAAAAAAGTGAAAGTAATAAACGAAGGACAATAAATTTAGATTAGAAAGAAGCTATTGGGGTTCATTGTCATCACTGGTCTTCTAGAAGCTATTGGTTTGTAAAGAGACAACCAAATTTCCAGTTAATTCTTACAAATTCTCCCATCAAATTTCTCTGGAGTCTGTTCTGTGCTAGACATTGTGGTTGTCCTGATTATGTCAAGATGCATAGGATATGCCCTTTTGTTTCAGGACCCCACAGCTCACTGGGTACAGCCATACTGGGTACAGATCTACAGGGAATTGCCATGCAATTTCATAAGTAACCAGAGTGGACGATATTGTTATTAGTCTAATGCATGCAAAGATCTTTGAGCAGGGCCTGGCGTTTAGCAGCCTGCTCAATAAATTAATAGGCACAGGGCAAGGTGTTTTGCACTGGTGGTTCTCATTGTCCTAACAACCTCAGATTAGAGGAGGCAAAGTTTGGTGAGAGGAAAGATTGCAGAGTGATTAAAAGATCAAGGCTCAGCCTAGCCATTTTTTTCTACCTTGGTCATTTTACTTAATCTTACAGTTCTCAAACGTGATTGTCTCTGATTTAGCGATTTTAATAACAATGATGTCATGTTAGTTAGTTTGGGTGCATAACCAACCACCACGGCATTTAATAGGAAAACCACAACCAGTGACTATTGCTTATGCATCTGCGGTTTGGATAGGGTATGGCAGATCTGGGCCGGGCTCAGCCGAATGGTTCTGATTTCAGAGACAGCAGCTATGTGTCTCATTCTCACTGTAGGACTGTCATTAAGTGGGGTGGCTCCACTCCATGTGTCTCTCATGAGGACACGTTGGGAACGTGATCTTGTCAAGGCATGTTCTTCTCTTGGCAATAGCATAGATACGAGAGTGCGATCTTCATCTTACACATGTTTTTGAAGCCTTTGGCCTCATCACAATGATTGATGGCCCATTGTTCAAAGCGAGTCACATGACCAAGCAGAGTTATTCAGTGGGGATGTAGACTCTGCCCCCTTGGACTTGGAGTTGGGGCCACAATACATTTTTCTAAGCAATAATGTCATCCACCAAGCTACTTACCTCACAGAGTTGTGTTGATAATTATATGTAAAGTGCTATGTAACACATTTAATAAGAAGCTTAGTAGACAGTGAACAACTGAGGAAACTAGATAATTTATTAATAATAATAATATCTTTAGTTGACGGATGGTACAATTGAGGCACAGAGAGCTTGTCTGAGATCACACAGCAGGAAGTGAGTGAGAAGCCATCATTGAAACTCATATTGCCCAAGTTCCTTTTTTTTTTTTTTTTGATGAAAACCTATAGGGGTTAGATTTTTAAGGTCTGATATAGAGAGGGCATTAATTCAAATATTGAAGTTGGCCTTATTTAGGAAGGTTACATCAGACCTTGAGAGTTCAGAGAGTAAACAGACGAGCAAAATCCAACTCTTAGGGGCAGGAGCATAAGGGTTGAATACACAACTACTTTACATGGAGAACCCTGTGTGCCAGGCCCAGAATTAGGAGTCCATGAACCTGGGCCATCAGGTAGGAGCAGATCTCCTCTCTGCTCTGCTTTCTCAGAGGCTCAGCAGCCTGACCTTTTTGGACGGGAGCTGGGGAATGCATGCTGACCGGTGCTCTTCCTTCCATATTCAACAGACAGTGGGAAGGAAGAGATTTTTCTAAAGAGTTCTTCATTTACTAAGATTTATTTTCCTCCTCTGATCTTACTTTCCTTCCCCTGAGGAACTTAAATTTATAAGTATTGAATTTTTTAGGATTCTCTGAAAGTACTGTATTAAATGCAGAAAAGGGCGATGGACTCCCTGGGCACTTTGTATTACTTGCTATCATGGCCCTTCTATGCTGGCTTACAGGATTTGCTTATGTGTTGGTGTCCACCTCCTGCCCTCTCCTCACTGTGTCCCCTCAGTCACCAGAGGAAGAACCCTTTGTAACCAACGCAGTGCCTTAATCAGGGCAGATGTTCAGAAAATATTGGTTGAATGAGTGAGTGAATGATGGATAAATAAAAATATGATAAATGAATGAATGAATGAGTCAATCAATTGCACCAATAATATGTGGGTGAGGATGTGAGTGGGTAGAAGAGTACGTGGGTGGTTGAATGGTGAAGGGGTGCGTGAAAGAGTGAGTAAGGAAGTGACATATTAAATTCTTCGTTATCTTTTTCCCTACAATCGGTCTTTGTCAGCTACCACATCTGGACCCAGCAGGTCTGGTTAATCATGCCCGTGCCTTCAACTTTAGCTCAGGCCTGTGGGAGGGAGGAACTCTGCATTTTAACAGTAAGGGTGCCTTAGTAGTACGGCTTTAAGGGAAATGATACAATTGGAGACAAAAGACTCCTGGCCCTTGACTAACTCTTGATGAAGTTGCTTACGTAGCAGAGCAGAGAAATACGATGTGGTCTCTGACCTCATTCTGCTGTGCCCTCCTGTTTACCAACAGATAAGCAAACAGAACTTGTGTCCTGCGTATTTGGGGCATTCTTGAGGGATGTGGTACCGAGAGGGCACAGCTTAAATTGACATGCAAGTCCAATAAGACCTTTCAACCCACTCTGCAACTCTGGGTCAACAGCTGCCACCTATGGCAAGACAGGACACGGCTGCTACAGAGGAACCACAGGAGGATATATACACCAGGACCAGCATCCAGTATGGCCTTGCCTATCCTCTTGGTCTGACCACCACTTAAATAATCTCTTTCTCTTTCAACTTCCAGTAGAAGTCTGTCTCGTGGCCCTATCTTACCTGTTTATACAGGATACTTTGGACTTTCATTGACCTCCTTATAGGCTCTGGCCAATAAGGCAAGCTCTGTTTTAACTCATCTCTAGCTGACCAAAAGGTAACTCTTAGTTGACTACGACAGTAGTGGTGACAAGTAATTTCCAGCCAAGTTTGTCTAGCCTGCAGAGGTTAAAGAAAGACCCGTCTAAGTCCCAAATTCCTTACGTGTTAACACAGGAAAGCCATAGGAGATATGACAAGAGAGACAAGTAACGAGTTGCTCCTGACTGAGTCATAGATAGGGCTAGATCTGGATCTGGTAAATTGCACATAAAGATGGTGTTCTGGAACATTTTCTTAAAATGATTCAGTCCAAGAATTCTCACTTAGTTGCATGAGAAAATCTGACCTAGTCCCGACTTAGGACTTCATTTTCCCCATCTCCTTCCTATCTTATTCTTTCTTGAGGTGCCTGGGGATATCCATCCTTCCTTGACCATGTTGAGAACTTCCATCACTCGGCCTTAGTGATGTTGTTCCCACTGCCTCAATGATACTTTTCTCCCATCTGGAAAATCCATCAGACCAAGCTTCAAGTGACTATCTTAATGGAATATTGCCCACCATCAACAAGCTCTCTGTCCCTTTCACCTTTCCTCATTATGCATCATTCACAACAATGTTATCAGAGCACATTATTGCATGCGATGCATCCCTGTCTTCCCCACCAGTTCATGAGCAACTAGAAGGCCTAGAACCCACTGCCATGTTTGCAACGTTGCAGTAAGCATTCAAAGGGGGAAATGAATTAACAAGTTTCTGCATCGGTGAGCACGTAAGGGAAGCAGTCAATTAATAATGGAATGAGTCAATGGAGGAGTAAATAAACAGTGAACAAATATACCAAGGAACTGTTGTTTTGTTTTGCCTTTGGCTGAGGAAGGCGGGGAACTGATGAAGTGGTTTAAGCAAGTAGAAGATGTCACCATGTTGTTTAGGAAATGCAACAGGCATAAAAAGACATAGATAATGGATCGGTTAGTATTTGCGATTTTCTATCTACATAGCCACCATTTTCCCTTAAGGTCATCTACCCGAATACTTTGCATTTTCTCAAGAGACCAAAGTGAAGATAAATCGTTCTGAATTATTTAAAATTGTTAAGGGTGGATGTTTTTAATTTCCACACTATACTGAGGAGACGTGAAGTGAGGTGGACTTTATAGATCATTTGCAGGAATGGCCCTGAGAACAGGGTGGGAAGTGGGGGCAGATTGGGGTGGAGGTAAGACTGCAGGGTATGGCAGGGATCACAGCTGATGATGATGAGAGTCAAGGTGAAGGCCGCTGCAGGGGGATGATTGACATGCAGTGTGGGGTAGGTGGGAGGCTTGAAGAGATTTATTGACCAATTAGATGTGGAAAACCTGTGAAAGGGAAGGGAACAGCCTAAGGATGATGTCATTGCCATTAGCCAATCTTCCTATCTAGACTTGTTTAAGAAAGAGAAAAACATCAACATGGGTGTAAAATGTGAGCTCTTCTGAGTTTGCTAACTAAACTTAAGAGTATCTCATTATTACTTAGGAGTCTTCCCATCAGACAGTTTTCTTCTAAGGCTTCTCACAGAAGAGTCAGATGTTTCCTACTCTGGATATGTCTAATAACCTCACATTCACTTAAAACCTCTTGATTATCTGAAATGGATCATAAAGTAGAAATATATGAGATTATGGCTGAAACTGGAGAACTCTCAGAGTGGTCATTTGTTAAGATTGTAGAATGTATTTCAACCTCAGAACCTTGGGGCACATAATTAGTCGAGAAATGCCCACACTAATGTTTCTTACTTGGTTTAATAATTGCCACCTCGTATGATGTAAAAAAAAGTTATGAATTCCCACGTCATAGTAGTTAAATCGTTTATTTTTCAAATAATGTAACTAAGTTAGTCTGAATTTACTGAAAATCGTACGTGGTTAGGGATCAGAGAAGGTCATTTGCAGGCCTTAGCTCTGCCTTTTTGTAAGAGGGTGACCTCAAGCCGACTATTGATGCTCTCAGAGCTTTACTTTCTTCATCTATAAAATGGGGATAATGAGAGAAGCTGTCTCTCTGGGCTGTTGTTCACACTGAATAGGGTAACAAAGATAAATATTTAGCTCAAGGCCTGAGACACGGGAAATGAAGAATCAAAGCTTCATTGTAGACATGGTCAAAGAAGTATTTTCTATGCACAGTTTTATTGGAACCAAATAAAAATTTAAAATAACAATGATTTCTTTGCGTACATGTATTTGAGGAGCCCTTATAAAGATTTTTTATTCCCTCTTCTTTAGGCATTTAACCATTCACCAGTGAGAAGAATGGCTTTAATATGTCTTGCTAACATTAATTACAGGCTATCAATTAAAAAACATCAATACAGTTCTACCTACACTGTGAAGATATGATTATGCGAAGACTAGACTGCTGAACCATCGCTGGGGGCCAACCTTGCCTCTAATGTAAAACTCAATTTTTATTTGGATTTTTAAATGTCCCTAATTATCCAGTCAATATTATATGCATATTTAAAGATTTGTTTTTATCTTATCAGGTGGTAAGCATTCCAGTCCCATTCTTTATATATATATTTGATGAATGCAAATAAAATTGGGTCCATAAATTTTCCATATCAGAATGAAATTATACTCCTGTGTGTTTCTGTCACCCAGAAAGTGTTGTTTGGGCTTTTGAGATAGAGATGACCCAAGTCTTCTATTCTTCAGCCTTTCCACCTTGGACTTCATCATAATAAACAGAGGTTTAATTTAGAAATAGCCAGAACTTCCCACTTGCATGCCAGCCTGGAGGAACTCACCTTTAAAAGAGTATTTAATATCACAGAGAGTTGAAGGGAAACTTCCAGTTGAAGGACTTCATGGTTAAGCCTGTAGCATTTGTTAACATTTAAAATCTCAGATCACATCGTACTTTTTTTTTTTTTACCTAAGTCTGGTGGCTGTGGGTAATCACCATTAATCTTCCATGCTTATAGCTTTTCTCTTTTCCTAAAATAGTACTTCACAGAAATAAACATCACGCCCATTTGTCTTTCATTTGTTTTTATTATTTTATTAGCAGAAAGAGAAATGACTACCAAGGAGCAAATACTTTGGTACGTGTGGGCCATGTGCTTTGTAATTTACACAAATCCCCATGATTAATTATGTAATGTGATGACCTCTCTAGGATGTAGAGACTATCATTCCCTGCTTGAGAAGAGGAAACTGAATTCTAGAAAAGTGAAAAAAAAAATGTGTCCAGTTAAAATCCAAGTAAAAATGGAATTTTGCATAGAGGAAAGTTTGGCCAGCGATCCAATTGCTATGGGTACAAATAAACTAATAATGGCAGCAAGTGGGTTTGAAAGACCAACAGCTGACCCAGGAATATGTAAGAAGGTGGGGTAACTAGCTCGAGGGGACTTATGGCAAACGAGTTCTATGGCGCCACTTCTGAGTGATTCCCTCCTCAGTATAGATGGGGCCTACAACTTGTTTCTAACCAAAGAAAATAACAAAGACAATGAGAGGCCCCTTTCACGGTCACATTATAAGACTATAACGTCTGTCTTTCTGAGAGACACTCCCTCCCTTGCTGGGGTTGAAGAAGCAAGCTGTCGTGTTGTATGCCGCCTTCCAGAGGGGTCTGCCCCACCAGGAACTGAGGGCAACCTCCAGCCGATGGCCAGCAGGATTCCAAAGCCCAGGTCTAATGCCTTGCAGGGAACTACACGCTGCCAACAACCATGTGAGCATGGACGCAGATTCTTGTCCAGCCAGGCCTCTGTAAGACCAGAGCCTCCACTGACACCTTGATTGCAGCCTTGTGAGACCCTGAGCAAAGAGCCCAGTTATGTGGTGCCCAGATGACTGACCCACAGGAATAGAGAGAGATGTTAAATATGAGTTGTTTAGGCAATTAAATTTGGGGTAGTTTGTTACACAACAAGAAATAACTAATGCGGGATTTTTCAAAACCTACATCATTGAATGTGTAACTCTTTGGAAATCATTGTTTTTTTTTATGGAAAGAGAGGTGGACTTGCAGTGAAATTGTTCTCATCGAAATAAAAAAAAACTCAGTGGACACATTCAGTATCTGCCTCAGGTGCATTTGATGCTGTGGCTCGCTCTCTGAAAGAGCTTCTCTGATCACCTCATGACAGTCCCCACCAGCTGATCTTCTTTGTCTCTGACTGTCCCTCATCAGCTTTGTTTGGGACACGCTTCCTCTGCCAACGTCTCATACACGTCGAGTCCCCGAAGTGCACCGTGAGCTCTGCTTCTCTCCTCACACTACACGTTTATGGTGTTCAGGGCTACACGCATGCTGCTTGGCCCTAGATTCATGCCCCCCAGCCTGAGTTAGACTCAGGGACCTACTGATGTCCTGTAGACACCTCGAACTCAACCATACTCCTCAGTTCCTTATCTCTGTAAGCAATACCCCCCAGCCACCCCTCATTACTCATCTCACCAGCTACCCAAGCCTGAATATGGTGGCTGTCATCACCTTCCTTTCTACTTGGAACAGCCACTCACTAAGTCCCATTAATTTTAAATCTAAATTAAATCTCCACTCACTCCCATTCCAGCCATGAAGACAATTGCCATCTTGCTTTAGGTTGATATCAATTCAAAAAGACTATTAAAATATTTTTTCTAGATAGTCTCCCTATCTTGTCCTCCTCAAACCACTCCAAACACTGCTACCAATAATATGACAAAATAGCAAAAGGATAGAAAAATTGACTAGCAAACACCCTAAGGCTCTACCTCTCTCATGTTTTGTCACAAAATACTATTGACTAAAAAGCTGATGATGCTCAAATTCACAGCCCCTTATTTGCAAAGCTCCATCTATTGTCCCTCTTTGTCATTTTAAATAAATGTTTATTTTTGTATTTTACTGTATATTCATAATTATGTATCTTTTCTTTCTTTAAAAAGCTGTTTACATACTTCTTTGGTCTGGATCACACTCCTTAATGTGACCTGGTTAATGTAGCTTGGATCATCAATCTCATCTGACACCCCCTATCCCACATTTTATCTTTAATAAATGGGAAGATTTCACTTTTTGCTCAAAATGCTATTTTATGCCTCTGTGCCTTTGCTTGTGTTCTTCTAGTCCGTGACATCTTTCCATCTCTGTTGACTTCTCCCAACACATATCCAACAATTTCTATTGGATAATTTCTCCTCATTCTAGGAGACTCAGATCATGTGCCAACTGCCCAAGAAGGCTTCCTGGGTTCTCCTCCCTTACCCCAGTGAATCTCTGTGCTTCTATAATACCTTGATCTTTCCTTTATCACCGTACTAAGTCTCGTTGGGGCCTGATGAATATGTAGCAGAAGGTTACTGAGGTCTCACTACATTTCCATTCTATAACTTGGACAAGTCATTTGACCTTCTCAAATCTCAGCCTCTATTCTATACACAAGGTTGTTAAACTACCTTAAAGATTACGGCAAGATTTCAATTAAGATTATATAAAATAAAAATACTTGGTAAATGTTGAGTGTCATAGTTGACACAAATAGAACTGCTGGTATTAAGATATTTTTAAAATCACAGAACTGGTCAGCTTAAGTGAGACTGTACATTTAAATAGACATCAGAGTCTGGAAATAAGATCAGGGAATACAGTTCAAATTCTATAGTGGTTAGAATTATGGGCTTTGGACCGCTCAGCCTGGGCATGAATCCTGGATCTACCATTTACTAGATTGTATGACTTTAAATAACCATCGTGTCCATGCCTCAGTTTCTTCACCTGAAATGGAGACAATGAGAGAGTTGCTGCTGTGATTAAATACGTTAGCACATTTTTAACTCTCACTATAGTTCCTGGCCCTTGGAGAATCCTCAATAAATGTGAGTTATTATTACTGTTCATTATAATTAATAGAATTTGAACAATGACCTTTGTGATGCCATAGTAAAGTCAAGCCTGCTGATGTCTCATTTAGCACAGATATCTGAGTTGCATGAGCCCGTTACTGACAGAAATTGTGGCCACGTTTGTACTTTTGGAGAATAATGATAGAGTATAGGGACTGAGACATCATGGGAAAGTTTAATTAAAAAAATGAAGAAGTACTTCTCAGGGTAAAATAGGGATCTCTTTCAATATTTGGACGCTATACACGCACACGCACGTATCTGGAAGAAACATTAAAAAGGAAAGCAAAAAGAAACAAACTAACTAACAAACGAAGCCTGGGTAAAATTCTAGCCCATAAATTTGGAAACAAAAAGTAAAGAAAAGAAATGGTAAAGCAGAATTTTTTTTTAAATGCTGGTGGAATTAGTTTCTCCTCAGTCTGTGACATCTTTCCAATTTTGTTTTTGGCCAACACATGTCCAATTACACAATTTCTGTTGGATAATTTCTCCTCATTCTACAAGACTCAGATCATGTTAAATTGCCCAAGAAGTCTTTCTGGTTTATTCCATTTCAGAAAATTTCTTTCTAGAGAAGTCCTAGAAAGCTGTATGTAAGAAATACCCCGTGATCTGCTTTAAGGAGTTGATGTGGGGTGGGTGAAGAAAAAACTACAGAATTGAAGAGAGCGCTGCCAAACTCTTTTTCTAGCTGTGTGGAGAACAAGATGCTCTGATGAAAACAAAAGATGCTGATAAATCATACAAGAAACTGAGGGGACTATGTTATGATATATATCAAATTATACACTTCTATATGTACAGTTTATTGCATATCACTTATACCACCATAAAATTGTTAAAATAAGTATTTTAACGTGTTAAAGAATAAAAGAAGATATTGAAAAATGTGATAAAGATCAATAAATGATCAAAGTGATCAAAAAAAGAACCATATAGAATAATAAGAAATAAAAAACATAGTAGTTAGAACTCAAAACTTAATGGCTATGTTTAACAGCAGATTAGACACAGCTAATTAAAAGAGTAATAAACTGAAAAATAAATCTGAAGAAATAGTCTATAGTGTACTTTAAGCAGACAAATAGGATGGAAAAGTTATTAAGAAATATGGAGGATAAGGTAAGTTCTAACATATATTTAATCAAGATTCGGAAGAAGAATGATCCAGAGAGAACATGGCAGAGGTGATGACTAAAAAATAATAGCTGAAAGTTTTCTATAACTGATAAAGTACCTTGAGCTGCAATTTCAGCAAAATGAATAAATCTCAAACAGCTTGAATAAAATAAATCCATAAAACTTAGATACCTAATAGTCAAAAATGGAACATCAAAGACAAAAAGACAATCTTAAAAACAACTGGAGGATAAAAATTTTTTTCTTTGAAATTTGAAGGTAAGCTGTCTTAGTAAGAGCAACAGTAGAAACCAGAAGACAGGAAATAGGACTGAAAGAAAATACCTGTCAACTAAGAACTATGTCTTTCAGGGAAAATATATTTCAAGAATGAAGGTGAAATTAGGACATTTTAGAAATAAAAATGGGGAGTTTAACAATCAACAGACCTTCTCTAAAAAGAATTCTAAAGAGTAGTTTTCTAGCAGAAGTCAAATCAACCCAAATGGAAGTCCTGAATTTAGTTCAATGAAAAAAAAGAAAAAGAAAAAGATGAGACTAAGTCGTATAAAAAGTACTACAGATATGACAACTTTAAAAGGCATCAAGGTATATCAATTAATAGCAAGACACAAAAGTCAAGAGGGGACTAATTTCAATGAGAGTGTTCCAAAATCCTTATGCTGTTGAAGAGGAAGGTAAGGAATACCAAATAACTCAAGCATGTGATAAATTAAGTGCAAATTTTAACATTTTGGGGAGGTATCTATGAAATAAAATAAAACACTGAATATGATGTCTAAATTAAGGAAGAGAAAAGTTCAAAAACCAAATAATCAATTCAAAAAAAGGAAAGAAATTAGACAAAACAAATGAAGAAAAGTTTGGTTACTAGAACTTACAAAATCAATTCACACAAAATAAATACAAATATAGAAGTAATTATAATAAATGCACATTATTAAACACTTCAGTTAAAATATATAAAATTTCAGAGTGCATAAAAAATAAAGCCCAGACTTATACTTTTTAAAAAAGATACATATAAAACAAATGACTATAAATAGCTTTAAAGGGAAGGTATGGAAATACGAATACCAGGGAACTACAGGTCAAAAGGAAGCAAGCATAACTATATTAATATAAAGAAAAAAACTTTAAAGAAAAAAAGAGGTTACCCCATCACCATAAAAGGCTCCAGTAACAATTTTAAAAACCAACGCACCTATGAATATAGTCTCAACATATATGAAGCAAAGGATGACAGCTTCAAGGAGAGCTTGGAAATCTCATCATTGTCATAGAGAATTTTGAACACGCCTAATATATATGGAAGACAAAATATTAAGAAAGACAATTGCAAGAATGCAAGTCTGAACATGTTTGAGCCATTATTATGTGGACAACCCAGGTTCAGGTCTTGGCAGAGGCACTTATAAGCTGTGGGCCCTGGGCGAGTTATTTAATCACTGTGCTTAAGTCATCTCATCTGTCAATGGAGGAGAATAATAGGGACTCACTTATAAGATTTTGTAGAAATTATATATGTGTGAGTGTATAATTTAGAGAATTATCTAATAAATAATAACTATATATTAAGTATTATTTTTAATTAAACCAATGGGCATTTACAGGATATTATAGCCAACAGTTATAGAATACATATTCTTTCCAAACACACACATATTAAAAAGCTGACCACATACTAAGTTCAAAGTAAATTTTATTCAGACTACATTCTCTAGTCCTGATATAAGTAAATTAGTATCAATATCAAATACACACCTAGAAAATTTCTATATCTCTAGATATTGAGATATATAGTTTTAAACAACTCGAACATTAAAGAAGTAATTTTAAAAAATTAGATTTAGAGCTGAATAATAAGAAAAATAAAGTTTTCAAAATACATCTGATACAGCCAAAGCAGTCTGTAGAGGAAAATTTATGTCTTTTAAAAATTATTTCATAAAAGAATACTGAAAACTAATAAGCTTCTTCTCTAATTTAGGAGGTTAAAACACACAGCATTATTAAGACAAGACTATTTCAAAGAAGGAAATGATTTTTTTAAATAGTAAAAAAATGAAATATAAAACATGTACAAGAGAGGATCAATAGAGTAAAAACTAGATATTTTTTTTAAAAAATAAAGAAAATAAAACTGATACAAAAGAGTAAGCACAAGTAGAAATAAAAGAGAAAGGGGATACTTATTAAGCAGAAGATATGTAAATGATGATAACAGGCTATTATAAACAACTTTATGCTAATACATTTTGAATTTCTGGTACAAAGGAAACAGCTTTAGAAAATAATTACTAAAAATGAGTCAACATAAATTAAACTAAATGTGAATAGCCCTATTTTCTCTCTCTCCACCTCCCTCAACAAGTAAGGACATTTGGTCAAACTTAAAATAACTGCCCCACCACCACCATCCTCCAGGCCTAGTTGATTTCATCAGCAAACTCTACCAGAGAGCAAAGTAACAAATATTCCAATTTTATACAAATTATTACAGAGTCTAGATTAGAAGAGAAAATGCCTCAGCAAATTTGGGGTCCGGAGTAACCTCAATACCAAAATCTCACGAATAATTTATGAGAATAAAAATTACATATGTGGAAAACCCTGAAGAAAACACTAGCAAACAATATAGCCTTATACAACCAGGATAATTCATCATGGCTAGTAGGGTCACTTTTAGAGGTAAAAATTAGTGGGAGAATTTAGTAAGCTTTGCAGACTTCACCTGTAAAAATCAATCATAATTTCACACACAGACAACAGATCATATAATTTAATAGACACACTGTTTCTAACAACATAAAAATATGAGGAATTTATGAATATATCTAACAAAAGATGGTCAAGGTCTTTAGAGAGAAAATGAGAAAAACAATTATTATGAGACCTATAAGATCTATAGAAATTGAGATCACGTGGATATATGGATTGGAAGATTCAGTATCACACATAGGACAATTCTCTCCAAATCGATCTAGAGACTCATTGTAATTCAGACGCAGTCCTGATAGATTTTGTGAGCGTGTGGGTATGTGTGTAAAAATTGACAGGCTGATTTTATAATCTATATAGAATTACAAATGGCAGGAAAAGAGAGATTCTTCTGAATGAGAACAAGTTTGCTTGGCTGGCTCTTGCAGATACCAATAATTACTTGAATGATAGTAATTAAGGCAGCGTGATATTGTTCCTAGGTTAGACAACTCAACAAATGAAACAGACTGAGTCAGGAATGAGGTGTGTGTGCGTGCGCGTGCGTGCTTATTTTATGAGCAGAGGTGGCATTACAGAATAGCAGCAAAAGAATGAATTTTTAAATACATGGAACAGAACAATTAGTTATCCATATGAAAAAATAAACGAATTAGAGCTTTACATCACAGTCTATAAGCTTCAGTTTAAAAATTACATGTGAGAGGTAAAATGGTAAAAGTTATACAAGAAAATGCAGGATTATATATTAATTAATTTGCATTAAGAAAGATTTCTTTTAAGAGGCACAGAAAGTAAAATCTATAGAAAATGATTGATAAATTTATAAGACAGCAAAATTAAGGAGAACGTGAACTTTAAAGGTGGAAAAAAATATTTATAACAATATAATTTAAAAACGATTAGTATACAGAATAAATAAAGAGCTTCTACACATCAGGATGGAAAATGCAAGCTCCCTAGCAGAAAAACATTCAAAAGACTTGAACAGACACTTCACAAAACTTAAACCTAAAATGGCCAGTGACGGTGGAGGAGATGTGGGATCTCAGTGGTAAGCAGGGAATTAAATTAGAACCATAACGAGATGCTATTTCATACCCAGCGAATGTGCAACAATGAAAATATTTAGCAATAATACATTTGGGTGCAAATTAGTAAGATCGTTTTGGAAAATAAGTTGCCACTATTTAGTAAGGCCGAAAACGCGTGCACAGACCCTTAGTCCCCGCACACCCTCTCCCCACTGTACACCCTGGAATCGCATTTGTGTGTATGTCTGGAGACATGGGGAATAACCGGTCCGTGGATGCTATTCTAGCAAAACAAATTCAAATAACTCAAATGAACACCAGTAGTAGGCTACCTAATACACCTCCTGGCGTGGTCACCGCCTAGCGCCTCGTTCAGCTGTGAGAAGAGGTGCAGCACAGGGACACACAACGATGCGGGCGATCTCAGAAACAACATGGAGCCAAACGCTCAAAAAACCAGACCAAAGCAAAAAACGAGAACAAGCAACCACACCTGCACCACTGCACAAGTCCAGGAAACCCGTTCTCTAGGATTCTACTTGCATAAAGTTCAAAAACGTGCAACTCTGGCCAAGAAGGTTGACAGACAAGCAATAGAACTGTCAAGAAAACAAGGCGCGTTAAACAGAAAGGCAGAAGTGTTGTTCCAGCTATGAGGGAAGTCGCCGGGACTGGAGGTCTAAATTGTGTTGTTGTATTTTTTACTTTTTATGTCTTATATATATTTTTTGGAAAATTCATGTATTTATTAAATAATTTATCAGAACAATTCCTATGTATTCATAATGCAGGAAAAAAGCAGGTGGATATATATGTATAGCTGGTGGTGGAGGTGATTCCAATGCGGACAAAAACGTTGGAGATCTGTGATAGAGATGGGGTCGCTCACATCTGGAATTCTGGGATTCTGGAGGACTTTCTGGAGGAATGAGGTTCAAGGGCCGTCGACACTACGTTGTGTCCGTGGTGAGGATGATATCCCAGCTTGTGCCAAAAGGGGGAAGACGTGGCATGTTAAGTGAGGGATCGAGGATAGATTTGTTGGTACTTTGGACAAAGCACTTCGGTCTTGCTGGGACTTGTGGCATCTTTAAGAACGGGTAAGAATCAGATGAATCACAGGGTCACTCACGTACGTGGCGATGCGATGTTGAAGATGGACTTGGGTTTGAATCTTCTGTTTGCTGGCTTTCTAGCTGTGTGACCTCGGAGGAGAAATTCCGTCACTCTGGGGCTCCGTGGGCTTCCCCGTGACTGAGCTAGGAAACGTGCAAACCTCACAGTGTGGTTTGGAGGACTGCACGTGCCTGGAATGAGCGGATCCACCGTGAGTGTTGACCACTATCTTATGGTCATGGTCAGTGTTGATGGATAGAAATGACAACAAATCCCGGGCTCCCAGGTGTGGAAATGCATGTGGGCCGAGAGGGAAGCTCAGAGCCTGGGGTGGCCGCAGTGAGACTTGGGGGCTGTGGAGGCCGC
This sequence comes from Cynopterus sphinx, assembly GCA_030015415.1. NCBI lineage: Eukaryota > Metazoa > Chordata > Mammalia > Chiroptera > Pteropodidae > Cynopterus > Cynopterus sphinx. The sequence continues at coordinate 140,312,049 of CM057384.1, forward strand.
AGCCAGCAGCAAAGACATCATGAAAGGCCTTATGTGCCAGGCCGAGGCGTTCAGACACGACTGCAAAACAGTCAAGGGAGCCGCTGAAGGGCATGAAGCAGGATGGAGGCACACATGCAGAGTGGATGTGCAGGGTTTTAAATCGAAGCCACATCCCCTTGGGGCCCCATCCGCCCAGGGTGGCTATTTCATGGTTAGAAAGATCCTACCAGCTGCCTCTGGGTGGAGGGTGGCTTGGCAGGGGCTAGAGTGGGCTCCCATGGGATAGGCATTTGGGGGCCACCCTTTGCTGCACCCTCATAGGTTCTAAACCGGGGTTAGGATAGAAGGGAAGGGACTGATGGGAGCCACACGAAAGGCGGTGGTGACAGGATCTCTCCGTGGCTTAGTCTCAGAGCTCATTTTAAATGCAGAAAGGGAAATGGGGCGGCATGGCAAGCGGGGTGTTGGGGAGGAGGCAGGGCTCAGATCTTATCTGGACTCATGGCTGTCATCGGAGCTGTTCAGAGCAGGTGCTTCAAAGCCTTCGGCATTATCCTGTGTTGGGGCCCGCATCGGGCACACACACAAAGTGGGCATGCATTATTCAGGCGGCATCGCACGCCGCTCGTCAGAGCGTTTGCAGCGTCGGTCCCTCCTTCCCCAGAAGCCCATTGTTAAGAATTACAAACAAACAGGATGGAAGTCTTACAGTCACCTCACTGCTGGCGAGATCCAAGTCATAACAGGAAACCGTGCACTTGCTGCAGAAAAATTCCGTTTTAAGAGGCGGCATGAATGCCATTGACCTAAATTCCCGGGCCACAGCCCAGCCCTACAGAACTTCTCAGCAGAGAAAGGCTGGCAAGGGCAGATTAAAAGAATTTGTCACTGTTTCCGTCCTTCTGTTTTATGAGACTTCTTCGTTGCCGTGAATATCTGGTGACCCTAAAACCTACTTCCAACCTCGCGATCAGCTCCCCCCAGGTTGGCTTGAAGGCGCAAAGGAAAATAATAATGTGAGAGGGTTGGAACAAGTGCAAGACGCGGGCTTGCTCTTAGTGGAGGCTGCTGTCATCCACGCTGTGACCGAGTGGGGTGGCGGTGGGGCCCGGGTCTGCCCCAAAGGGACCTGCCTGTCTGCAGTGCCCAAGGGGCCTGCCGGCACCCACGGCCTTCCGCATCCACGTCTGATGTCGCTAACTGACAATGCTTAGCTTGTGTTGGCTGTTTCAGGAACGAGCACATCCGCTACTGGGAATGATGACTTTTTTTTTTTTTTTGCAATTCTGTTGTCTTTTCAATTTTCTTAACACTTTCCAATTATTTTGTTGTTCTAAAGGGCGTTGGCAACGCAAATTAGGTCAGAACCATTTTCCGCCTAAGAGGTAAGCTTGTCTAGACATGATGGCCGAGTGACTCGTCCGAGATCTCGTGCCGGGGCACATCTTGTGGGCAGAGAGATTGCCCGGCTGGCCTGTGCTTCTCCCACTCCAGTTACGCATCCTCTCGGGGCATTTCGTTCATCCATTCACTCATTCAGCAGTAACTATTCATAGAGTACCTTCTACATTCAGGCATAGTGCCGAATGCTAAAGACATAGAACTCCATATGATGTCATTTCTGCATGTAACGTCCTCATAGTCGTTACCTGCTAGGTGTGACAGACTGGGATGAGTGCAACAATCAAGTTTCTAGGGACTTCTGGAAAGGAGTCCTTTAGGCCAGGCGAGGGTGTTCTAGGAAAGCTTCCTGGGAGAGATGACGTCGACGTTGACCCATCAAGAGAACAATCTGGAGTCAGTAATTTGAAAGAGGAGGAAGGGTGTTCTGGTTAGAGGCCACAGCTCCTTCCAGGAGATCGCTCGTTTGGGTGGAGAGAGTCTACCCCGTCGTGAATGACAAGTGCCAGTAGCAGCCGCGACACACTTGACTGTGCTCTGCACCTTTGCCTGAAATCACCACATCCGAAGAACACTTCTGCCCGGCATCCCCAGGAACCTCCTCGAAAGTCTGGGAAGTGGAGGCTGGTAGAGGAGAGTGATGGCCCAGTCACAGGGGTGGCTGAGTGGGAGACTGACGACCTGGAGGGCTGAGCCCGCCTTCCGGCTGAGAGGCCGCGCCACTGACCGCCGCCCGCTCTGCTTTCCCTTCCAGCGGGCTGATCCCCCCTCCCTCGGTGCAGGTTTCCGATTCCTGTTCCTTTATCACCCAGGGGACATGTGTAACTCCCTTTCTGGAGGCAAGCATCACTGCACTCACCTGGAAAAGGGGTGACATTGGGCAAAATGTGGGCCATCGGCACAGCGGATAATCGTATTGCCCCAGGAAAGCAGATTTCAGGTTCTGCTGTCATTCAGAGCTCTCGTCTCCATTTTCCCGCTTGACTCGGGCGATCGTTTCTCTCCTTGGAACTCCCAGGCCCTGACACGCTCTGGTGACGAAGCGAGGGGAAGGGAGCTTTACTAGTTTGTTTTAAAGACACGTCCCATGCATACATGCAAGGAAAAGAGCTGGCCCAGGTAAGGCCATGGAGAGACTCTGATTTTCATGCAAATGCAGTGTTTGGGGAAAATTCAGCAATAACGTGGGCTCGCAGGGTGGCTTTGCTCAAACAAAGAACAAGTGGCAGGACTGCCATGACCGGAAGACCCCTTTGTTCAGATGCGAGAAGGTGCCTCTTCCTCCGGCAGACACAGTCCTGACGGTGTCTCACTGGTCTGCAGTGCTCAGGCCAAGGTCCAGGTCAGGGGGTGAGGTGGCTGGCCGTGGTGGGCTGTAGACCGTCTCAGGCCTGGCCTCGAGTCCTGGTCCCCCTAGCAATAGCAGTGTGATCCTGGGCCAGCTCTTTGTCTTTCGTCACCCCAGTGTCCTCATCTGTGAGTGGAGCTGTGCGGTGTTGTCACATGCGAGTCTCAAGGTCTGGACGAGGGGCATAAGGCACTCAGCACTGTGCCCGCTACACAGCGAGCACCAGACGGCACTGGTCCTGTCCGTGCTGCTCGCTGATGACACCTCCTGGGCCCTTCCTCTGTCACCCTGGTAAGAGAGAGCGAGGGTGCCTTCCCTTCACACGCTCCATGAGCAAGACGTCCTCTGAAAGTGACTCCCGCTGCCTGTTCCCTCTCACGAAGGTGAAAAGTGGGGTTCGGAGAGGAGAGGTGACTTGCCAGGGTCACACAGCCAGGAGGTGCTGGAGCCAAGTTCCTGCCGAGATGCTGCCAGGATCCATTCTGTGCATCTTGGACAAAGGACGTTACCTCTCTGTGCCTCAGTGTCTGCACCGATAAAATGAGAACATCGGGACTTATCCACCTGCTTCGGAGAGTAGAGAGAACTGTCCATGCTCTCCCAGAGTCTGTCTTTGAGCATTATGTCCTTGTGTCTAGAACGTTCTTCTCCCATCCTCACTCTCCTCACTTCCCCCACTCTCTCTTAATTCGTATCTGTTTTTCTTTTTCCCTCTAATAGCATATTTTCCTCTCCGTCCTTAAGGCTGGATTCAAGCATCATTTTGGAAAGATGTTTTCTTGTCTCACTGTCGACACTCAGAGCAAATTCCTTTGTCGTAGTCATCACAGTTGATTATCTGCACCTGTGTGCCTATCTGATCAATACGGAGGGCAGGCACCCCTGCTGGTGGGCGCTCACGGTCATATTCCTGGGCCAATCACACAGACAGCCCTCGATCTATAGCAGGATAAATTGCCGATCACGTGGGGCTCCCCTGGCTTTTGGGGAGGGCTGCGAGGATGCAGCAGTTGCCGACCCCGTCAGTGACTCTGTGACTCGCAGGTTCCTTAGCCAGGGTTTGCCAAATCCTTGGCGGTTTCACCTTATCCACTTCGTCGCGCTGTCCCACGTGCCTGTGACAGTAAAACGTGGTGTACCCAACGAAAGGATCGGATTCTGCACAGTGCACCAGCGACCGACTTTGCAAAGTTGCTCTTCGCATCGCCCTTCGACGTGCGCTGCCCGGCGTGTGCAGTCACTCCTTCCTCTTCTGCTGATGTCTGCCTAGCCGTGTGTGCTGGTCGTGCTATTTCACTTCTCCCTGTGCATTCTGGCTTTATTCATCGACTTCATCCAATTACATTAACCCTGATTAATTGCGGTGTAAAATAGTTTTCAGCTGAACTTTTGCCACAATTCCTCCAAAAAAGAGAGGGTCTCGGTGTCTAACGGCCAAATCACCTTAGAAAAATAGTTTACCTCCCGTTCGCTCTCAGTGTGATTCATGAAACAATATTTCTAGGACTTCTCCAGCTTACTAAAAACACATTTTTATTGTATTGAGATTAATTCATGATTCTTGTTAAATGCCATATTGTCTTGACGAGGGCTAAGAGTAAATAACCAAGTTTGTTTCCTTGTACAAGTTAAGTTTGCGGGACGCCATGCGAAAGCAAATCTTGAGAACCTTTAGACTTTGTTTTTTTAGCTTTAATTTTAGAAATTTTGATGAGTAAATTTTGAATTACAAACCACACTTAGAAAGTCTAGTTATAATAAAAAAAAACGTATAACCATAAACGATAGATAAGCACAAAGGGCAAAATAGGTCTCCTTCCCCTGCCTGCCGTGTGATGCTTTTCTCTGGAGCTAATCGGAGACCAAGCTTGTGTCATTTAAAAACTTTTCTCTCACATTTACATATATATGATTACATATACACAGATATTTGATTTATTTTAATTTTTCTACATAATTGGAATTTAGCTATGTATTTTGTTCCACAACTGACTTTTACCAAAAGATTTGGGGAGACTTTCTATACCATATCTATCTTCTTTTTAAATTGTCTGATATCCATATCATGTGTAGACAGTAATTCATTTAATAAAATTCACTGAGCTTGCTGGAAGTTTTTAACTATCATGCATACACATACAACGCTGCAACGGCCTTGCGTGTGTATATATGCACACACACACACATATACATGTATATGCAGTACATAGAAGAGATTCCTAAAAGCAAATTTCTCAGGTTCTTTGCTCTATTTGCTTCATTTTTATTTATTTATTTTGCTACACAAACACGTGGGTAGTTTGATACAATTATTCACTTGGCTCGTGAGCACACGGCCCGTAGTTCTTGAACACGCTGCAGCGACGCTGTGAAGAATTCTTATGTGAGTCCTCCTAGGTTCACCTCTTTCCACCCTCATGCCTAAGAAATAACAAACCTTTCTGAACTGCATTCACCTCTGCTGGATGTGTAATCCTCTCCCCATCCCCAAAGTAGGTTAGATGGCCCATTTCTGTTTTACTTTGTTTTGTGTCAAGCTGGTAAGAATAATGATTCTCATTCATCTAGGGGTATTTTCTTTCAAAAAATGGAAAAGTGGAGAGCAGTCTGTCTTGCTGCATCTCCATGGCCCTCTGAGCTGCCTAGTGCAGTGGTTATGAGCAGGAGTCTAGGAGTCAAATGAGTTGGGTCCCAGCTCTCGGTGAGACCTTGGACAGGTAACTCAGGATTTTGTGCCTCAGCTTTGCCACCTTTAAGGTGGTTGTCTCACAAGGAGTCAATGCGGTCAGTACAGAGCATAGGTCCAGCTCCTAAGACAGCGAACACAGCAATTGTTAATGCATTGGTAACTGGGGCGCAGGGTGTGAATGGTAGAGGTTGAAGGCCTGATTTTGGATCCAGACAAACTTCAAGTCAAAATCCTGCTTGGCTGCCTCCAAGATAAGCAATTGTAAGCAAGTCAATAAGTCTCAGATTCGTGATCTGCGAATAGAAAATACAGCAGTGCATATCTCATGCAGTTGTTGTGAGGGCTAAATATATATATATATATATATATATATATACATACATACATACACACACACACACACACACATATATATGAGAGAGAGAGAGAAGAGCTCACTTGATATTGTTCTCGGCAGGTAGTAAGCAGTCCCTGAATGCTAGCTGTCCTTATTCCTGTTGTCAAAACACTGGGACAAAAACATCTTATTGTCCCATCTGAGTTGAGAGATAGAACTTGAGACACTTCACACAAAAAGCTTGTTTATACCTTACAAATGACCAACCGGACTGGGTGCTGAAAATTTATGACTTCGTAGGGGATTTTTGTATAAAAATATAGAAGCTGTGTTTTTCCTGGAAGAACAAAGAATACCTCTTTCCTTGTGATTGATGCCGAAATGTCTTGAGAAATAAACAAAGCAACGCCCTGTGGACGGTGACTCTCTCACCTCACTGGTGACTTGGGTTGGCTTCGCCGCCTCCATCACAAAGACTACAGCTTTGCTGAATTAAAAATGAAGATGTAAGCCACTAAACCCAAAGTGAATGAAACGGATTCTTTCATGTGACTTTTCCTTATCTGTACAACACATGCATAAGATAATGCCGTTGACATTTTTGTCAAAGAAATGAGATGTGAACCCTTAGCATCACTTAGATGGAAGTCAGGGGGAGGAGGCATGGCAGCTGACATGCAGAACCCAGGCATTCGATGATAAGACAGACACAGTGGATGCCTCGCGTGGTCTTGGCACTAAGTCTGTAATTGCTCTCCTGGCTTTCTTTGTCAACCACCTGGAAGAGACAGGATGATCCGCTCAGCGTTGGAAAGAAACGGAAGCCACGACATAGGTCCCAGAATGTTAGCATCGTGAAAGGGCTTCAGGACAATCTTGGTCGCCTTTCCTCTTATGGACGGTAAAACAGAAAAGGGACCAAAGAAGAGGCAGTCGCAGGGCAGAACACTAAACTGAGTGTCCCCGTTGTGGGGGGTGGGGTGGTGGTCTTATTAAAGTACCAGGCATAGTTTGCCAAAGAGCTCCTTCTTCCTCTGAAAGCTGACAATACATTTTACTTCTACTTCTAAGCCCTCGTTGTAGCTACTGGTGCATTTTTTGTTCCCAGCTGCTTGGGTTTAGAGCCCCGAGTGTGCTTTATTTGAGGCACATTCGAAGAGAGCTCCTCCACGTTGCTAGTTCACTGAAGCATCACACTAAAGGTACTGAGAGTAGACGACGGAGTTCCAGTTGTCCCCAACCTGGGCCATGGCACACTGAGATGGAGAAGGAACATAGAAATGAAAACGGATCCGCACTGGGGCGCACGTGGTGAAACTGGGAAACGGCAAAGAGCATCTCAAAAGCAACCAGCGAGGAAATTCAGATGACCTGGGAACAATTAGCAATCAGGCTGACAACAGACTTCTCGTCTCCAACACCAAAGACCGGAAGACAGCGGAATAATATCTTTAGGGCACTGAGGGGGACATAAATCTCAACTAAGTCCCGTGCATAGCTAAGCATTAATCAAGAGGAAAATACAACATTTCGGGCAAAGTCCAAAAGAGGACATGACTCAGGGACATCTGCTGAAAACACCGTCAGAGAGCGTACGAGTAGATGAAGGATACCAAAATCCAGAATGGGGTAGCTTATGAAAAACCGTGCTAAGCAAAGCAATTAATTTTACAGATGGATTAATAGCACACAGAATAAGGATCATAAGGATAAATTTTCACAGGTTTAGAGAACAACAGAATACTAAAATATTATACAACAATATCGTAAAAGATACGAGAGTTAAACATTCGATAGTCCTTGTAATATTCAAGAGAATAATCGTGTTGACTAGACTTTGCTGTCAAGTATGTATTTTAAACGTGATGAAAACCACCAAAAATGAGAGGTTAAAAAGTAATAAGAAAAACCCAAAGAATGGAATAGAAGACAAAATAAAAGGAAAAAATATAAATAAAAAGACATACTAAATAAAAAAAATTATTGGATTAAATTTAAATTAATTATTGATCACAACAAATATAAGTGAAGGAAAATCGCTGAATATAAAAAAGATGTATATTGAAATAAAAGTGATAATTTCCAGTTTTCTTTTATTTTTAAGAGTCATAATGATAATGACATGGGACTGTTGAAAATAAGGAGATTAGGGAAAAATGTGAATAGTTTATGTAGAAAATCCTGAAGAATCTACAAAATATTGTTAAAAATAATGACTTCAGGAAGATTAAAGGACATAAAATAGAGAATAATGAATTCTTTTTCTATACACTTGCGATGAACATATATGGACACCAAATTAAAAGTACAGTACCATTTACAATCTTTCAGAAAAATGAAATACTTAGATGTAAAACTAATAAAACACATACAGTATTGTACACTAAAAACTGTACAACACTGGTAAAATGAAGGAAGAGATATTCCATGTTCATGGGTTGGAAGACTCATTTTAGTAAAGATGTCATTTATTCACGTATTGACATGGCAGCTTTAGTGTAATTTCTACCAAAATCTCAGCAATATGTTTTGGTAGATATACACAAGACTATTCTAAAATTTATATGAAAAGACAGCAGGACTAAAGTGGCTAAAATGATTTTTAAAAGAAGAATTAGATAGAAGGAATCAGTTTACCCAATTAACGATATTATATAGCTACACTAATCAAGACTGAGGTGTTGACAGAATAATAGGTACATAGGTCAGTGGAAGAGAATAGAAAACTCAGAAGTAGACACAAGTAGGTCTAATAATTTCTGGCAAAAGTGCGAAAGCAGTTTAATGAAAGAAGGATAGCCTTTTCAACAAGTGGTGCTGGAGCATTTGGGCATCCAAGGGGAAAAATCAAACAAAAACAAGCAAGCAGACAAAAACAGCACACGAAATCTTGAACTAAGTTTTATATTAAAAAAAAAAAATAATTCAAAACGCAGGAGGAATTTAAATGCAAAACCATAAAAGTTTAAGAAAAAAAGACATTGGGAAAGAGTTGCAGGATTTAGGGCTAGGCAAAGAGTTCTTAGACTGAATATTAAAAACAGTTCTTAAAAGGAAAATTGATAATTTGAATTTCATCACAATTCTGACTTTTTTTTTGCTCTGAAAAAAGACAATGCCAAGTGGATGAAAAAACAAGTTACAAAACGGCAGAAAACATACGCAAACCACACATTGACAAGGGGCTATTATCTGGAATACATAAAGAATTTCCACAGTAAACAATAAAAAGTCTCATTTTCTAATTTAAAAATATAGAGACATTTCACTAAAGGGGATAAATATAAATAGCAGTTAGGAACATCAACAAATGTTCAACACTATTAGCTCTCAGAAAATTGCAAACGAGAACTTCAGTGAGATAGTCCCATAGGAATGGGTAAAAGATAGTGACAACGTCAAATGGTGATAAGGATGTGGAGACACTGGATCGCTCCTGCATTGCTGGTGGAAATGTAAAATGGTCCGGTCGTTCTGGTAAACAGTTCTCATTTTCTTAAAAAAAATTCAACCTGCAACTACCATATAACCTAGCAATTTCACTCCTGGACAAATTATCCCAGCGACAGGAAGACATTTTCACACAAAAAGCTGTACTCGCACGTTTATAACAGTTTTATTCATAATCGCCTCAAACAGGAAACTGCCCAGAAGTCCTACAAGGAGTGAATGGTTAAACCGAAGTTCACACACACGGTGTGACACTCTTCAGTGAGAAAGGAATGACCAAAACATGCGAGTACCTTGATGGATCTCCCAAGATTTGTGCTGAGTGGAAAAGAGGGCATCCCAAGAGGTTATGACACTGTCTAATGCTATTTATATTCCAATCTCGAACTAAGAAAATTCTAGAAAAGGAGAATGGACTAGTGGTTGTGAGGGGTGGAGCAGGAAGGAAATGGGTGTGGCCTGTCTACCTGAGGAATCCTTGTGATGACGGGGACCCTCTGCACCCTGTCTGTACCAGTGTGAACGTCCTGTTGGTGATGCTGTCAACAGCTTTGCACGATGCCAACACTGAGCAAAACAGGGCAAAGAGTACATCGGATCTTCCTTTGTGATCTCTTACAACTTGATGCAAATCTATAATTATCTTAAAATAAGAAGTGAACTGAGCCAATAATGTTTATCTATATCCTATTTATAAGGGACACACATAAAGATAATGGTTCAGAAATCTTGGAAGTAAAAAGGTTTTTAAAAGGACAGTAAAACTACAATGCAAAGCAAAGCTGGAAGAGCAATAGTAATGTCAGGAAAAAAAATAGACTTTCAGGCTAAAAAGCATTAGGAAAAAAATTTCATTAGATAATGATTAAACCAACAACAATTCTCTAGGAAGATATAACAATCCTGAATCTGCATGTACCTGATAATATATTCTCAAAATACAGAGAGGAAAAATAGATAGGACTATAATAACAATAGTAAATTTCATTTATCATAGGAGATTTTCACATCTCTAAGAAACTGATAACTCGGGCAGAAAAAAAAGTTGTTAAAAACTCTAGCAATAAAAGTAAACTTGATCCAATGACCTCTCTGGGAAGAAAGAATGAGAGTGGCAGAAAACTGAGAAATATAAGTAGCCTTGCTTAAGAATATATATAGCACAGCATTATGGGAGGAGGATATAGGGATCTGATTTGTTCTTGAACTTGATTTTTCAGCCTAGCTTTATTGCGATATTATGGACATCTAAGTTGTGCAAGTTTAAGGTATACGGTGTGATAATTTTGATACATGTATATGTGGCAAGATGTTCACCATAGTAGGTAAGTTAACATAGACTTCATCTCGCATAATTACCATTTTGCTGCTGTTAGGACGAGGACATTAAGGTCCTACTCTCACAGCGACTGCCCGGTGTACAGCACAGTCCCATTGACTAAAACCAACACACTGCGCGTTAGCTCCCCAGGACTTGTACGTCTTATAACTGAATGTCCTACCCTTTGACCTACATCTCCCCATTTCCCCCTCCCCTCAGACCCTGACAACCACCACTCTACTTTCTACGAGTTTCTACGAGTTTATTGTTTTCAGAGTCTACATATAAGTGAGATCATATAGTGTTTATCTTTCTCTGACTCATTTCACATAGCTTAATTTCACTTTGCAAATGTCAAAATTTTTAAATTTTCAATGGCTGAATTTTTAAAAATTTATTTATTTTAATTAGTTTCAAGTATACAGTACTTTGGTTAGACATCTATATAGTTCGTAAAATGATCCCCCCATTTGCTCCCTCCCCCTTCTGACCCTCCCCCTAGCTAAAGTGTTAATGCTAACTGCATTCCCTAAGCTGTGCTCCCCATCCCTGTGACCACCCATCAGTTACTAATTTGTATTTCTTTAACCCTTCACCCCATTCTCTCAGCCTCCCAACACCCTGAAATTTTTATATATATATCTATTATGTTTATATATTTATATTTATATTTGTATTTGTATTTATATTTATATTTTACTTATACTAATACTTAAACTTCTTATACTAATACTTATACTTCTTATACTTACACTTACACTTATATTTATTTATATTTATGTTTATTTTTATGCTTATGCTTATGTTTGTTTATATTATTTATATTATTTATATTTATTTATTATCTATATCTGTATCTGTATCTAGCTCTAGCTCTAGCTCTATCTCTATCATCTCTATGTCTACCATCTCTGTCATCTCTCTCTGTCATCTTGATCTCAATCTGTCTTTATCTCTATCATCTCTATCTATCTATCATCTATCTATCTGTATCACATTTTTTTATTCATCCATCAGTAGACACTTAAGTTGTTTCCAAGTCTAGGCTACTGTGAAAATGCTGCAGTGAACACAGCTGTGCAGATATCTCCTTGAGACAGTGATTTCACTTACTCTGGCTGTATAACTAGAAGTGGAGCTGCTGGATCACGTGGTAATTTAATTTTTAATTTTATGAGGAGCCTCCACACTGTTTTCCATTGTGGCTTCACCAGTTTACAGTCCCATGAACAGCGTGCCCGTGTTCCCTTTTCTCCACGTCTTCACCAACACTTGCTATTTCCCATCTTTTGGATAATAGCTATCCTAACAGTACGAGGTGATATTTCATTGTGGTTTTAATTGTATTTTCCTCATGACTAGTATCCTCGGGTCGAGAACCTTTTTGGTTGGTATCTACATGTCTTTTTTGGAGAAATGTCTATTCAAGTCCTCCATCCATTCTTAAGTGGGTTATTTGTTTATTTGTTTGTCTGTCTGTCTGTCTTGCTATTGAGTTGCATGATTTCTTTATATATTTTGAATATTAACCCTTTATCAGATATATGGTTTGAAAACATTTTCTTCCGTCTGTAGGTCATAGCACAGCACTTTGATCAGCAGATGAGAAAGTAAAAAGAACTCCACCTCACCTGCCTCTTGCTCAGTGCTTGCTTTCTCTGTGAACTACTGAATCTATCCTGTGGCACTTAGTTGCCCTGATGGTCCATTTTTAAGCTCCTCAATGCTTACCTGTAGATCAGAGATGGTTTGAGAAGTTTGTTTTTATCAATCTGTGGCAAAATGAAAAAATAAAAGAAGTGCTGCATAATTTTCATAATAGTGACTTTCTTTGTTCCCAAAGAATACCCTGTTTGTCACTGTGCCTTTACATTTTTTCTCTAATTAAGTGATGCTTCTGTTATTATGTTTATTATAATTGTTTGAATTCCTTTAATGAGTACAATTCAAAATAATGCAATACTTTAAAAAATCGCAAACGGACTCTGACGCTTTCTTTGCTTCTGATGCTCCTGGTTCACAGATCAGAGACTGTGATGATCATGTTCCCCACGGCCCCTCTTTCCAGGCACTTTTAAAAATAAGATCTTCTTTCAAATGACCTTGAAGCTGGTGATTTCACACCCATTTAACAGAAGAGTAAACTGAGCCTCAAAGACTATGAGGATCTACCGCTGCCTTAGATTTTTTACTTTTATCATTTGACTCCACGTTCAAGTGACTTTTTCAAACAAAGTTACCTTCTCCTTCCAATCCCCAAGTCATGTTTGGGTTGGGTTTCTCTAGGAATTGATGCTCTCCAGACCTTTGGGTCAGAGGTCCCAGAAAGGTGCAGCCAGTTTAGAAACAGTAACGTGATTTATTTATTGGGGAGAGGAGTTTTAAGCTCTCTGCATTCAGATCCTGCCAATATGCCCACTCAAATTATATGCTTCTTAAGAAGTCTCTTTAATAAAAATAGATCCTACGCGACATGTTATTCTTTATAATTGGACCAAAGATCACAAAGAGCATTCACTTACAAGATAATCTGAAAATGAACGGACAAATAATATAGTAATCACCAAATCCTTATTACTTGAAGCCTCTACACGCCAGGAGGTCCCTTCTCCCTTGATGATCAAGCCTGACCCCTATTAATTTTAATAGGAGTTAAGTAGTCACATCAAGCAAAGCAGCAGTGAGTATTCACAGCAAACCAGCCCCAGAGATTAAGACCTCCACTTTTGGCTTTCTGCTGAAAATGTGACACATCGTCTGATGCTTATCTGCTCTTAATTGTGTGTTGTGTGTGTATGTTTCTCTCTCTTCTTTTTGCAGAGGAGGCAATTTGCAAATCGTTGCTATCTGCCTCCCTACAAGGAAGAGATAAATTGTATGAGCTGCTGTGGCGTTTGGCCTGTTTGATATCCTTTGCTGATAAATTGAAGTGTACCTTCATAATTAATACCCAACCTTTCCCGATCGACTCCATTGCGCCAAAGCTGGAGGATATCTGACTTTAGTGACAAATGACTGTTTTGATGCACCCTGCCTCCCTCCCCCATTTTTTTATCGCTATTGTCAAAAATATGCACAGAACAAATCTACCAGAGGTTCTGTTGGACACCGTCAGAAAGATCTCTCAGTTTTATTAAGCAGCATCTTCAAAGATTCAGCAGAGACAGACTTGCTTCCGTGAGCTTTTTAACATGTGAATGACATTTGCCTGCGTTTAAATATGGCTTTGTTAGGCTGTGCTTGCAATCAGGATGCAAAAAAAAAAAAAAAAAAAAGCCCCACTGTTAGAACCTGAAACCAAAGAGATAGATCTTCTTTTAGTTTCGCTCTTGAAATAGGAAGTCGAGGGAAAGCCAGAATCAGAGAAATCAAATTAGGTTTAAGATTCCTGTGAGCTCTCAGAATGCAAGATCAGGATAAACATTTTGTCCTGAAGAACTAAACCAAACAAAGCGAGACAGCATTGCGTAAGATTTTGTGGTGGATAGTGAGACTGTGCATTTGTGCAGGGCTTCGTGAGTCGAGGAGCATTTAAAATCCTGCTCACCGGTTCCCCACCCTCCCCACTTAGATGGGCCTAGAATTATGAGGACCAGTTTGAGGATGAAGGGTTAAGCTCCAGAAGTGGCCATGGCTTCTCAAGTCAGGCCTGGGGTAAAACTTAAGGTCTTCTGACATCTGTTGTGATTCCACCCTCGGCACCCCAACATTCTGCGGTGATTTACAAGCCAACAAGCACATCAGGGGACTGAGACAAAACAGAAGAGATGAAACCCGTATTATCCCATTGATGAGTCAGTCTCAATTTCTTTCCGTCTTCCCTTTCTAAAAACCAGCCAAACCGGTGGTGTTCGAGGGCCAGCCCTCCCACTTCATGTTCCTAGGGCTGCACGGCTAATTTTGTTTTTGGCTTCCTGTCATACTCACTGGCTCTTCCTATCACTGGCCAAGTAATAGTAGGAGCCCATGAAGAAAAACTAGAGCAAATCCTCAGGACCCAGAGGAGCAACATTTCGGAGTGTCCTTGGCATCGGAAGAGCCACAATTGCTGGGGCCAAAATGTTTTTGGCTTTTACAAAGCAGCCGACTTCTGGAGGGGCCATAGAATGACTCAGCAAGACCCATGGTCGAAACCCCGAAACTACTTTTACTAGACATGCTTAAATATTTTTAAATACCTGCTTTGGAGAAACTTTGGGGGGAAACCAAACCGAGACTTCATATTTTTAAGTGCCTTTCATGAGTCGAATAAGCTCATCCATTCCCCACAATTCTGCAACATGGAACCGTGTACCCAACCACTCAACCATGCAAACTTCATTGGTCAAATAGCAACCGATATTCGGTTGGGTATCTAGTTTACTTAAAAAACAACAACAACAACAACAAAAAAAAAACCCCAAAACCCAAAAAACAAAAAAACAAAAAAACTAAAAACAAAAAAACTTGCTTACTGTGGAGCTTACTTGTGGACAAAGAGAAGAATAACAAACAGAGCATTTTCAGGTGTTGAAAATTTACACACGGAAATAAATGTAAAGCAGGTTAAGGGGAGAGACAGCATGGACAGAATCTATTTCAGAAAACATGCCCAGTGAAGTTGTCTCTGAGCAGGTGGTTTTTGAGTAATTATTTAACCAAAGAGGTAGCCTACATACAGGACTGGAGAAATAGCATGTTAAGAGGAGTTGACAGGTAAGGTTTTGGGGTCCACATCCATGGTCCTTTGCAAATATGGCAAGATGACTAATAGGAGAACATTCTGGGGCCACTGAGGAAATGCATCCCCAACTGCCATGGACCAGCCTTATGATTTGGGCAAATTATTTCTTCTTGAAATTGTTTTCCAGTCTTGGAAATAAGGGGATACATTGAAAATAATAATTCTGAGTCACTTTGACTAAATTCCTGATTCCATATGAGGTTTGCCCCAGAGACTTGATAACCATTTTTCTTTCTTTCTTTCCCTAACCCTATTTTCCATCCAGATTAGAAAGCTATGGGGAGTCCTCTTTGGGTTCCGATAGTGGGCTCCAGTGAACATTCCTGAGAATCCCAATGTGAGGAACTGGGAACTGTGAGACGCATCATGCATTCTTAATGAAGCCTCCTTCACACAGATAGAAAATCAGTCTTCACTATGAAAGCCATAGCCTGGTGTGGCAATGGGGGAAAGTCAACAGAAGATTCTTGATGTAATAAATACAGAGAAATTATTCTGGAGAAGACAGTTCATGTGGTGAGAACTTTATGTCCTTGTTCAGTTGAGATATCACCATGGAAAAAAAGATTGATGTTAGCTCTTCCAGCCAAAACGTGTAAGAGAGATCACCTGTGCTCCTGTCCTATAAACATATGGAAGGAAGGCACAGGTATCATATATCAGAAACTCAAGGATAGTTCCAGAAAAGGGGGTTTTCCCTCTTCCTTTGAAAAGAAAAGAGAAAGTAAATGCATGCGTTGTTCAGTAATATATTATTTTACCTATTAAATATATTCAATAAAATATTGCTGTATTTTTTTTCAATGTTTTGGGATTTTTTCCTAAACCTGTCAGTTGCAAGAATGTTTAAAAGTTGGAACATTCTGTAATATCTGACTGCGTGGTGATTAAAACACTCCTGTTTGAGAAAGACCATGCATGTTAGAGTTAAAAGACAAAAGTTCAGGTCAGAGCTCTTCATTTACTGGTGCTGTGACCTTAAACTAGTTACTAGACTTGTCTGAGCTTTGACGTAATAGTTTACAAATTAGAGACATCACACTTGTCCACTTTATTTCACAGATGCAGAAATAAATTTTAAAAATATGAATAAGATCATTCTGCATATAGCAAAAAAAAACTAATAAATATAAAGAAAGATGAAGAAAGGGAGGAAAAAGGGAGGAGAGATTTAAGAGAGGAGGAAAAGGGTGTGGGAAGAAAATTAAGTCATTTTAATGCTAGTTAGAGTAAGAGTCTGAACAGAGGATGCTGGCACACTGAGACAGCTTCCTCTCTTGTCCAGTGTAAGGTCCAGAGCTGCACCATGGGTTTTTTTTTAAATCATACTTTTTACTTCCACTTGTAAGGGTGTAAATAATCCTCTGAAGGTAGCATATCATAGTGATATTAGTCATCATTCATAATTTACAGAATTCCCGATGCTTACAGAATCAAGGCCAGATTTTTCTAATTTTAGGGCTCTGATGGTTTATCATTAATCCTTCTAATCCTTAGAGACATGAGATTCACTCCTCTCACCTAAATGCAGAAGAAACAGTGAGAGGAACTGGTGAAGGAACTGGAGCTTGAAGTCTTCCTATAGCCAGGGGAGGGGATCGACCCCAGTTTTACCTTAGAAATGGGGTACAAGCTGGAAAGTGAACCTTTTAAAACAAGGCAAAGGTACTCAGGACTGGAGTTGTGCTACCAAAAGTCATTCTTTAGGTCCTCTCAGCCGCCATAGGAGAGGGGCTTTGTTACTTTCTAGCTTACAGTTTAAACATTGAGGTTCAGACCATTGACATGGCTCTATTAAGCTCAGAACTAGTAAAATTGGCACTAGATTTTGGACCTTCAGACATTGAAATAGGTTTTTTGTTGGCTTCATGTAAGTTGGTGGCCAAATTGTACAGTCTTGAAACCCACGCTAAGGATTACGGAGTATGATGAAGAATCTTGTTTGGAAAGTGCTTTGTTAAACATGGAGAGTTGACTCGGTAGCGATGAAATATGAGAGATCAGTATGGAAGTAGCTAGGGAACTAATTCACGATTGACAATAGTGGGAAAATTATAAAAAAGAGGCATGTGTGAGAAATATTTGGAAGAAAACACAGGGAAGGAAATTGTCGGAGATGAAAGAAATGTCAGGGAGATGCGAATGATGTGGAAATTCCACGTGCAGGATCGAGAATGAAGACCCAGACCCAATGAGACATAAGGAAGAAAACTAGAGCTACAAGGGTGTATGCCGCCTGTGGGTTGGTTTGCACAAGAATTTGCTTCCTCTTAGAGACTGTGCATGGTCCCTAACCTCAGATTCAGTGTTTGCCTCTGAAAAATAAAATAATCACATCTGTACACAGTGGGCGGGTCAGCCATTTGTAGGTACACGCCAGCTCGCCATAAATGTGCACTGAAGCGTGCATCCAGCTCAGATCCGAGTCAAGGAATTGACATTACCGTCTAAGTGTTCGGGAGGGATGAGGTCACCGGTTACGTAGTAGGCACCTCTGGCTTTGGCCGTTTTTATCAGGAGGAAAACCTGACTGGTAAGCAACTTGAGTCACAGAACAGGAAGTCCAGCCAATTAGACCCAGAAATGTTCCCAAAGTGGTCTCAGTCTACAGCTATGCCACCCTAAACATGCCCGAGCCTGTCTGATCTCAGAAGCTAAGCAGGGTCGGACCTGGTTAGTACTTGGATGGGAGACCACATAGGAAGACCAGGTGCTGCAGGTACAAAAAAGCAAATAAATAAATAAATAAATAAATAAATAAATAAATAGATAGATAGATAGATAGATAGATAGATAGATAGATAGATAGATAAATAAATGAATGAATAAATAGAAGGTTTCCGCAAAAGTGGTCCTCAGCCCAGAGTATCTGCTGGTGCTGCTACAGGCCTGAGGTAGCCAGATGTCAGAAGCATGCCCTCACTGGCTCAAGTTCGATGGCCATGTCACCAAGCAACCTTTGCGCTTCAGTGACTTTCTTGGTATAGCTGCCTATGGAGAGTGAAATTTTGGTCAATCTGTCACTGGAAGGTCAATTTCTCATTGAAGCTGCGTCAGTGAACATTTTGGTGGCCATCCGTCAGGTCGTTTGAGCTTGCTTCGTGTCAATCCAGACACGAGGGATGAGTGGGTCCTCTTCTCCAACCTGATGCAGAGCCTGATCGTGCCAAGGCGAATGGCAGTTTCTGGTCTTGGACTATGTGGTGTGCATGAGCAGCTCCTTCTAGAAACATCCCTCTGTAATCGCACGCTTTTCTCTCCCAGCGTAATACTCCATAATTTCTTCACTGCTGGGGCTAGTTCACTTCTGTGTGAGCTCCTTACGGCCAGATTTAAGTCATGTATATGCTTAAGCTATGTCTTTCACATCGGAAGCACTTAGCGAAGGAAAGAAAGAATGAGTGAATGGATAAATCAGTGAGTGAATGAAAGTTGGCTCCCTTCAGTCTCCCAAGCTTATCATTTGGATGTCTTACGTTTCTGTGAAGTATTTTCTCTAAAGCTTTGCTGCTACCCAAATAAACTGGTGGCACAAGCGAGAGATTTTATAAACGTTTCCCTGTGCTCAAGCCACACGGCCCTTTATTAACGACACTTTCAAGCTCGGCTATTGTGCTCAAATTGGCAAAGGGGAGTTCTGTGCTCGCAGAGTGTAATTCAAGAACCCATAAAAGTTGATTACATACATATGAAACGTATGGACTGAGGGTAGGATCTTGGATGGATTACAAAGCGGGTGTCGTGTTTCATCTTCTGCATGGGGTTTTATGGGAGGCCTGCATGAAGCCACAAACATCCACATCGTCCCTTTCGCTAAACATTGTGTAAACAGAATCACGGTCTCATTCAAACATGCATCTGCAGGACCACAGTTCAGAAAGAGGTCTAGGTTTTATGTTGACTTTAACTAGAGAATCTTACAAGACACTCAGTAATTCATTAGGTGTACAATAGGTGATCTTTAACCATTAAGCATTAAAATAAAACAGACTATTAGTTCCCGGACTGGGGATGTGGCAGATGTAGATTTATGATCTTATGTAAAATGAGCTCTTTTTACTTTAAAATACAAGCACAAATAAAAGCATATTTCCCTCTATCTCTACCTCCAAGTTACAGCATCTACTGATAAATATTATGGAGAATGCTTTTATTATTATTATTATTATTATTATTATTATTATTATTATTATCTAAGAGCAAAAGAAAATGCCTGGATGCTCCGTTGATTTTCTCTGGATTCTTGGCCATAGTGATATCCACGCCTTGATCCACCCCGTGGTGAAACACAGCCACCTCTGGGTAGTGACACGACAGCTGTTAGCCAGCCCCGTGGCACAGCCAGTTTTGAACAGGAAATGAGGGAGGTCTTCTCCAGGGAGAGCCACGGGGAGTTTTTGGTGAGCAGAATGCAATTACCCTGGCTGGAAAAATGCCAGGTTAGGATGGTACATGTGTGACTGTCGCAAAGGCATCCTGGGGCTCTCTCCCACAAAAAACTGTGTTTTAACAGAAGACAGGACCAGAATATAATTATGATGCTCTTAATCATCGGAAGGTAATTATGATTATGTTAATAACTATAGTATTTTTTAATAAAGGTTTTTTACCTTTTCACGGTTGAGAGTGAAAAACGGTGGACTCAACTGAAAACAAGAGTGGTCACAGTGATAGCTCCGTGGTGGTAGCACCATTTCGATGAACGTCTTTAAAATTACTGACAGAGAAGCATCCAGTCTTCCGTAGATGCTGGTGATTGTCCTGCTGATCAACATTTGGCCTGCTTTAGCCAACAAAGAAAGCAGAGCTAATTTATAGCATCGTGAGATCTTTCTAGAGCTTGCATTTGCTTTAGAGTTTCAGAAATCTTTCGTGCAGCCATTTCTCCTGTGGCCTCGCGGCCATTTAAAAAGCAATTTGGAAATATGTGTGCTTCCACTATTTCCATTTTACAGATGAGAAAACCGAGGCTCAACGGGACGAACCGAGTTATTTACAGTCAGATGCTGGCAAGTGTTAGAGCAATTACACCACGCTAGTGTCTGCAGCTCACCAGTCTTCCAGAGCAAACTTGAATAATACATCATTCTTCCCCTCTAGAAATGCTAATTTATGTTTCTCAACATATTTTTAGTGCCGAATTTTAAAATTATGTAAGATGTAGTTTTGAAGTTGGAGCCATCAAAAAGTTCAATTATGACTAGTTGACTAGAAAATATATTTGATAATAAAAATTCAGTTCAAAAAAATGGATTATATAATCCATTTTGCTAAACATAGCCTGCAAGAATCTAATGAGAGTCAACTCTGAAATCAATCACTCGAGAAGCTAAATTGTTAAAGTTCTTGTGAAGTAGTTTCCTGATAAATGGCATTCTTTGACAGAGCGTCTGGGTAAATACGGAGCACTCGTGATTGATCCTCAAGAATTCTGAGTTATTTTAAAAAGAATATTTCATTTTTATATTGATGTGCGGTCACACAGAATGACACACAGGAATTCAAATTCCAATTCCGCCACTATCTGAATGACCTTGGATGTGGCCCTCCATTTGGGAGCGAGACATCAGGAGGTAGAGTAGAGCTGACATGATATGCACTGCTAGGGATGATTAAATGATATGTATGACAATGTTCAGAATGACATCTGCCACACAGTGTGTGCTCCAGAGCTTAAAAATGTGTTTCCAAAAGTTATTTATAGTGAGCTACTCTCAATCAACATGAAATAAGGAATTTGTAGGACATACTTTTTAATTAATATACTAATTTTTATAATAGTCTCTTGGTACTTAATTTGGATATTTGAATTGAAAGGCTAGAGGAACTAAACCATATGCAGAATTTGCAGATACAAAAACCATTTAAAAAAACAGAAACAGGAACATTGCAAAAAACCGTTTTAAATCATCAGAGGTCTACTTGATTTCTATAATAACGAGTCTTTTTCTATTTGACTGATTTTTTTATGCTTCATCCATTTGTTTACCTAATATTTGCTAAATGACTTTTCAAGAAATATCCTAGGTGATGAGACCATAACAATTTAAAAAAGAAATAAAGAGAAAATGTATACTCTTTGATCTCACAAGACTCACAGAATAACTGCTAAACAGATGTGGAGACAAAGCATTTTCATATAATAATTATATTTATTTATAAGTGATGGCAGTTTAAAATCAAATCCTCTTGGAGTCTCTATTAAGGTTTCTAGATAATTTCCAGTGCATTGGAGCATCACTAATCCTTGGTTACAAATCACTGGCTGAGATGGGCAAAGAAAGCACGGGATGGCAGACTTGGTTCATTCAGATGTTACGTCTTTCTGATTAGCTTGCTCAGCTACGAGAATTCCCTCACAGACCCAGGAGTCTTGTGTGTAAATAAGGAAATACTGCTACCTGATAGAAACATTGGGATGCCAGGGCTTGAGACAGCATCCATAAGAAAAATATGGAACGATCCGATTCAAGGGTCTAACACCACACAAGACCCAAAGTCATTAACGCAAACCTGCTTGTCCTCCTTCTTCGTGGAGGCCACTGGTTTCATGAATTTAACCAGAGTATGAGTCAATTCATGCGTCTATTATTGCTCTTCGCAGTATGTACTGTTAAGACTAGAGGGAAAATGGGTCTTCGGGGCACTGCCCATTCGGAGTTGTCACCTCCAGCATCTTGTCTCTTTCTCATCAGAGCAGATTAAAGGACGTGAGAGGGAACAATAGGAAAGAAAGGGAGGGAGAAACAGGAGAACAAAAATTGCAAATCTGGAAGGTTCTTAACACCAGCTGAAAATTTTGTTCACAATTAGACATCGCCATTTTCGGCATTCCTATCCCAGATCCCCTTCTCAATTAACCTGGCTGCGTGTGTCAAAGCCTTTCTACAGAACCGTGTCCCCACCCCTTGACTAAGCTGTAGAGACCTACCTATAAACGTAGAATCCAAATTTCCTTCTTTTCATTGTGCAACTTGTGACCTTTTGGAAACTCTGCAGTGTTCATTATCCATTTTATCTGAAACTAGAGTCATATCTAATTCCTGAAGCACATTTGGAAGCTGAAGCACAGTCTGGCTCGATTTGCAAAGTGATTGAGTTGACTCTCTAAATGGTAACCTGCACTGAGAAGGCCACAGGACGAGGCGTTAGTGGTAGGTTAGGACGTATTCTGGCAGAATCGCTGTGTGATCTTGGGAAGTTGCTGGTGTTGGTAGTTTTCCAGTGAAAGGACTAGCCTCTCGATGTCTTTTAGAAATCTGATTCGTTGGACACAGGCCATGTCTTTGGCCTCAATGACTCACAAAGCCATTATTGGCCCAACACCGTTTTCAGATCATTTCTTCATTTTATGAAAGGGTTTCAGGCTACAAAAATGACTGGCATTCACTCTTATGGACTATTGGAGGATCTAAGTGTTTCCTTTCATTTCTTTGAAGAAAGGGGGTCTCTTGTGCCGTATGACATTTTCATAAATGGATTACTATCCTAATTGCAATAAACTGAGGCGGCATTAAAATGGGTAACAGGAACACACACACCTCCCACTGGAGTTAATGATGGTGGGGCATCTCCCCATCTTTTTATTCTTGAGCATCTTAGGAATCAGAATTTGGCATGTGATTGTGGTATTTCTATTAGGATATGGTGAATTGGAGAAATTAAATATGACTTGGAAACAGGACTTCTATAACACACATAATTTACATAACCTCTTTGTGCCTGTAAAAGAGATTGTGTTCAGATGCACTAGGGCCCTTAAAAACCCCATCTAACTACTTTTTATTTTATTACCCCTTTCTAATAATCCTTTCCAGAACCCCCAAGAACGAAGACTTTGGAGGCTGCCTGTCACGTCAGGCAGCAAGCCACACCCCTGCACCCTTACCGTGAGAGTGCACCATATTTTTTATTTCTTCAACTTGCACTGGCAATCTGTTTTAGCATAATTTACACATTTACACATTTGAGAGAGCAAGGCACAGTCATGCAACTTAATTCCAAAAACCATAAGCACTGAAGACTGTCTCCGTGCATTAGCTTTGCAAAGCATCTGAGCACGCCTTTGCCGAAGCCCCTTCCAAGGCACTCGCCTGTTTGGACTCAGCCTCAAGAGGCACCTGCTGTTTGTCATTTCCCAACCCAGATCCTCTGGGGTGGTCATTTAGAGCCGTGTTTGGTTGACCTTTAACTGTCAGGGCAAGGTGAGCGAGCCTCGTCCTGGGGTCAGCCTGTCTTCCAGGCCTCTGGGTTCATTAGCATCCTGTGGCCACCAGGAGTGCCTCTGAAGAATTGCTTCAAAGTGTCAAGGGAGCAGGTTTTGTCCCGCTCTTCTTTAAGGTGTCATTTGATTGATGCATCCTCCTACACTGACCTTTTAAATGGGCGTATAAAGCTCACGCGAAAAAGGAGTTGGTGCCTCTTAGCCAGAGCAGAACCTTTGGAATGGGATAAAATTGGGTGTGAGTCTCTCCTCTTCTCTTTCTGGCCAGATGACCTTGAAGGTGGACCCCACTTCCATTTCTATAAAGAGCAGGGAAAAGAGTTCTCCAATCATCTTGTGGTAAGGACTCGGTGAGGAAGGTACATGAATAAGCTTTGGTAGACGAGTCCTCAATCGTTATCACTTCTCCTATTCCTCCTCGTCTGTGGGAGGTGGTGCTCTAGCAAGAAAAGGACAAGGACAAATCATTGTCTTGCATCCTCCAGAGGAAGGCTCCTCTGAAAGACACTGTTTGTGACCCCCACTGACAGTTGTCTTGCTGTAGAGAGTAAATGAGTTTCCCTCCTATTCAATTGGGCTGCTTCCTTAAAAGTAGTGATTAAAACAGATTTACTGGAGGGCAAGATGACATTTATATGGACTAGAAGCACTTTCCTGTTCATTTTGTTTGGGGAGTAACCTTTCAGAAAGGGTAGATTTAATTTAGGGGACACTTCATTACGCGGGGAACTGATCACTAGAAGGAATATTCCTGCAATATGAAATGCCATCGTCTCAAGAGGGTCTGCTCAGTTTAAAAAGAAATCTGACATGGGAATTGAAGATTTGGGCAGGGGGTGCCTTTCTTTGAGGAGGTGGTTCCTGGATTTCTTTCCTTTTCTTTACAGCATTGCCTCCTCCACCTTCTTTTTGGGTTTTGAATAATAAGTGGCTCAGGACTGCCTTTTGGCTACTGCTGGCAATTTCTGATGAAGTGTGAATGGTTAGGGTCACGTACACAGAGATGCTTTGGGTGCTAATTTGTGCGTTGAAATTTGCTGAGAAAGTGATTGATCTTTCTCCTGACCACAAAACCCCACCTTCAGTTATTGAAGCTATTTTGAGATCTTTTAGGTTGATCGTATGCTGATTCTTAGCGGGAAACAGGACGTTTTAGCAAAAATCTCACAGAATAGGATTGTCTTCATTAAGTTGGAAAACACAGTCGCCTGGGGGGACAACGCACATTTACACAAAAGCAGCATTTATTGACTGCATCTTTCCTTCTGGAGCAGAGCACAAAGGTGCTTTTCAATGATCTCTGGGTGGTCCTGGGTAAGTCCTTAGGCCAGAGAAGGTTTTTCTTGTATTTTCCCTTCGTGGGAGTGTTTTCTTTGCCCCTATCCACTGTGTCCTCACTGCCTCTCTTGGTTGCTTAGCTGAGTGTTCTCCTAGGCTCAGCCTCAAAAAGGCTGTTTTAAACCAGGTTCTCAAGCATCTCTTCACGCTCTTATTGAACTCAAAGTGTCTGTCCAAATGCCAAGGGCACCATCCACCTTTCCTCTTTGGAAAGTACCAAGCCTGGTAATACGAAGTCATAGAAACACCCATCTTAAAAGTGCCCCAATTCACGCGTTTAAAATCTAGTGCAAGTTGCCTTAAATTGTATGCAGAAAAGGAGTATGACCCGGTTCTAGAAAGAGTCCCCGACCTAGAAGGACTTCTCCAGCAGCAGGCAACATGCTCCAGGTTTTTAGACAATACAGCATACTTTGTGTGATGAAGCACTGTGATTTTATAGTATTTATTGGTCCAAAAACATCCTGGATGTAAGCTTTTAAATTTCATGACAAAATAAAATATTAAAAGATAAAATAAATCTATTGTTCGGTGTGTTTTAAGTATTATTTCAGGTAAAAGTTACCATTTTTTTTTAATCTTTAGAATTTGCAGACATTAAAAAAAAATCTTGGAACAGAGGAGATGCTGTGAAACAGGAACTCTTATATGCTAGTTGCAGGAGGGTAAATTGGTATAATTTTTATGAAAGGCAATCTGCCAATATGCGTCAGGAACATTACATATGTTGGTACCCTTTGGCCTGGTAATTCTGTTTCCAGGAATCCACTCTAAGAAAGTAATCCAACATAGATAGCTATTTTCCATGAATTGGTTTATTTAAGTGCTGTAATCATGAAGAAGGAAAAGAAAAAAAAGAAGGAAACTACAGAATGCCCCCACACAGGTGAATGATTAGGTAAAGTGTTGTATATGTGTATTAAGTTATGTAAATAAATAAAATTTAATGATATAAGAAAATGTTTACTGATGAGGCTGAGGGCAAAATGCAGTGAACTCCGCTCTGTGAAATGTGTGTATATATAGAAGATGATGAAAAGAAATGGGGCCAAAATGTTTATTATTGGTTATCATCTTGTCTTGGGTTTACTGAACAGTGTTTCTTTTTCCTTTATACTTCTTTGTTTTGTAAGTATGCAGAAGAATTAAAAACATTCTAAGCAGTAATCCTAATTTGGCTAAAATTGAGTGTGTATGTGCATATGTGTATAGTTGAAGAAATGTTGTTTTTTTAAGAAAAATAATATATGTCTAGCAAGAAAGATGAAACAAAGATATAGTTGGGCTAAGTTCACATTTTTCAAACCAACTTGTGCAGCTAAAATAAAATTCTGCCTCTCCACACACTGGGTTCCTGGAAGCTGACCAAAATCTGCTCAGTAATAGTAATTCCACTCAAAAAAAGGAAGAGAACATATTGAACTGCGCTCACTCATGGTCTGGGCGCTGGGAAGAAATCAGTTGGTGAGTACCAAAGTGATGACATGCTTGTTTCTATTTGCATTTTGAAAATTGACAGATAATTGAAAAGAATCAGCATATAAAATTTCTCAGAGGAAGCAAGCTGAAAAGCCGGAGGAACCTCGCCTATGGAGGCATCCCGGTGCCCAGTCTGGCGACAGAATGTTCTAGAACTGTGCACCTCTTCAACCATCATCGAATGAGTGCTCCATTTGCTGGGGACTTAGCTGCATCTGGCTGTCCAGCCAGCGCAACCTCAGCACTTTATAACCAGAACTTCTGTCCGTCACTCCCCCCTCTTCTGACTGCAGCAAAATTGCAGAGACCCTGGTAGGAATTCATCAGAAACATTAATCCATTTTGGTGTCTTTACAGTATCCACAGAGATACTTCAGAGAACAACCTTATGGACGTTAAGTTTTTAATTTAATTTATTAGTTTTTAACTAAAAATGGTAATATTCAAAGATTCAACATATATGTTTTAAGATAAACATAATGACCTAACAGTATTTTAAAGGTCGCAGACAGGCTCAAAATACACACACTGATAGATCAAAAAATTAAATCCGAGGGGTAAAACAAACAAATATTGAATTTGTCTCTGCTTAAAAAAAAAAACTACTGAATAGAGATGCTTTTTGGGGAAGGAGAGAGGGCAAGAGAAAGGGAGGGAGGAGAGAGAGAGATGAAAGAAAATTTAATAACAACGGGACGTACCTTGGGTCGTAGCTGTGTAGATTTAGACATAAAATACCTATGTGAAAAGGGAAATCTGGGTTTACCGCGGGGGTTAGGGTGCTGAGGAGCTAGGAGAATTCATCTCTATACTTTAGTGCTCCAGTCTCCCACAAAATGTATTTATTTAACAAATGTCACCCAAAACAGCTTGGTAGCAGATGAGGGTTTGTTTAATGGCAGTAAAACAGGTGAAACATGCCCTACATTTTTTTTTTGTCTCTGTTTATGTTTCCATCAAAAAAAAAATACCAAAAAAAAAAAAAAAAAAAAACCACGGAGCTGGTTACAGCCCAAACGGAACCATGGCATAGATCTGGGAAGTAGCACAGATTTCACTTAGGAACTGGCTTGGAAAATCCAAATCTCTCTATTTTCTTAAAGCGATTTCTGATTTTTTTTTTCCTCTCCAGAGGACAGAAACCTCAAATCCGGATCCGACTTCCCGTTATTTTTATTCTATTTTATTTCGTTTTTGAACGCTTTCCCCTTTGAGATTTGCCATCTCTGCTTTGGCACCGGTCTGGAGTTCTTTTAAGTCTAATGTTTTCTTCCTGTTTTAGTAAATCTGTTTCCCTGCCCTCTCAGCCAGGGAAAAAACCCCACCGCATCTCCTCCCCAGCCCTTTCATCTGTAACCTTTCTCCAAGTAAATGCTAATTGAAAAAGAAAGAACACCACTAATCTTGGAATTTAAATGCATTTAACAAAACCAATCTCACTCTAAATTGTTGTTTCGCCATTCCCCTTTCCCTAACAGATGTCGAGAAACTGCAATCCCTATTAAGAATCCTTGACTGTTTACTCAGCACGGGAGATTCAGCCCCAGTCTGCATCAATCTAAATGCGTTTGGAGACGTCAGGCCCCCACCCCAGCCCCCGTCCCCTAGAAGAGTGCAGACGGTTAGTGGGTTATTTTTAAATGTAATCTTCACATAAAAGAATCACGGCGTTTTCTGTTTCACTTTGTCATCCCTTCCCTTTTTTTTTTTTTTTTTTTGAAACGATGGCATCCAGCGCAGGCCCGGGAGGGAGTTTTTATGGCCTGATCCATTTCGGTTGCTTTCGGCGTGAACTAGCAGGTTTGTCATGCGGCGAATGGAATTATTAGCTACGTTTATGAAGTTGATTGGGGAGAAAAAATAAGGTGCTTAGCGACAAAGTGGAGGGTCGTTTTCCCGGTGGCGTGGGCACACACGTGTCTGTGGGTGCCACGGGCCACAGGCCTGCAGAGGGAGGGGCAGGAGGCAGAGGAGGCTCTGTCTTGGGGGATCTCCAGCTGGGTCTTGGCCAGCAGGTGGGGCCGAGATGCGCACACGGCCACGCGGGAATCCAGGAAACCCTCACGGGTACTTGACCTTGACCTCCGCGTGAGAACCTCCTCATAGGCGTCGTTTGTTCGAAGGCGCCTGTTCGGCACGTGGCACGTAACGAACATAACCTGCTCGCATGAAGCACGTGGTTTTGCACGGGTGGCAGGGGCCCTGGTCACCTTGCCAGCACCGAGCCACTCAGTTTGGACAGAATGATTTTCAGAATTTGCAGTATTTCTACATGTTTTCCCTACCCGGTTCACTGTCCCTTTTATTTACTTATTAAGAACAGAAGGGGAGGGACACAGGTAAGAAAATAGCCTCGCATCAAAACTGGGAAAACCATTCCCTTTTGGAACGGAAACAGGGCCTGTGCGCTTATGGGGCGCCTGAGGCTGAATCGAGTCCTGAATTCAATCGAGTGAATCACCTTGACCTCCGACTGGCAACTGGGCCACGCGGCTCTTGCTTGCTCCATTTTACA
Source organism: Cynopterus sphinx (assembly GCA_030015415.1). NCBI lineage: Eukaryota > Metazoa > Chordata > Mammalia > Chiroptera > Pteropodidae > Cynopterus > Cynopterus sphinx. The sequence goes on from CM057384.1 coordinate 140,340,856, forward strand.
GATGAGAAAACTGAGGGTCTGAAAGGGGATCTGACTCCAGACTGATTACAGTTCATGTGCTATCAGCCAGACCGTGCGGGTCGCTGGCATTTTCCCTTTTTTGCTTTCATTTTGAAATCTTCTTTCGAGATATTAAATATGGACATGAAGTCTTTTGCTACGAGCTGAGTTCCTGGAGGACAGAGCTTGTCATGATTTAATATTGTGTCGTCCCCACCGCTTCCACCCCACCCCCAGCCCTTGGTATATACGTGGTGAGACAATGACGTCCATTAATTACTAGAGTCGCAGTCATATCGCTCTCTTAGGTGGGTGATTTTCCCGCAGATGTTGGTTTTCTGGGCTTTGATAAAAAACACACACATATTCCTGGAGCATCTGGGGCCTGGCCCCCAAGTCACTTGGGTGTCAGGTTCAGATGGGGCGTCAGCTGAGAACCATCCTCCTTCCCATGCTCTCAGTGAGCCCCACACCCTGGAGGTCAGCCGTGTACCCAGCCGGGGTAGGATCGGGAGGTGGGCAGGCTCTGAAGTAGGGCAGGCCTGGGTCGGCACCTACGTCCCTAGTAGCTCCGGGAAAACGATCTTGTGTAAGACTCTGTGTCCTCCTGGTGATAGGGAAAGTAATCGTCCTCCCCAGAGAAAAACGGCAAGGACCCAGGGAGGAAAGCGTGGCGACAGGGTGACATGTTTGGTAAATGTGTAAGTTTAACTTCGTGGACCCTCTAAATCCGGAGATTCAAAACGGCAAAGCGCAGGGGTTCAAACTGTAAGCATCCCTGTCTCCCGATGTACCCCGTCTCTGTTTTCGTCTTTGTCCCTCTGCCACGCTCCTGCCTCCCCCTGCCTTTCTGCTTGCTTGCCTCTCTTTCTGAGGCTCCTGCTGGCCCTGGGTCCTCTTCTCTCCTGTCCTCTCTTCCATTTTCCCCAGGTCCCATTCTCCCTCCTTTATTTGCATATTCCGTTGGCTGCTTGGTGAGGAGCAGCAGGGAACACGGCGCCCCAGAGAGGGACAGTAGGCAGCCTGAGTCATGGCTCACGCTGTGGGCGTCGGAGGCCAGGCTGGCGTGACGCTGCCTCCGGAGCAGAGAGATCACTGGGGTTTACGTCCTGGAGACACAGGCTCCCGGAGTCCCTGGGGAATCCTGAGATGGAATCCAGCTCCGATGCTCTCTCTGGGGGTGCAGGCAGAGCCTCTGCCTGTGCGCTTTGGGTGTCCTGATGGTAGGGGACAGCAGGAGGAGGTTAAGATGAAGGAGAGGCAGGGAGATATGAAGATTTAACAACCTCCAAATAGTTCCCTCTGATTCTTTCTTTATTTATTTTTTTGTGGAGGAAGAAACCGAATTTATTTCATTTCAAGAGACCATTTGAAAGTCACAGAGAAGCAAGGGAGGCAGGACATGCAAACCCAGGTCTCCGGATTTTTATTTTTTTCTCATTCTCTCCCCAGTATTTCAAAGGAAGCGGACAAGGGCAAGGATGGGATTAGACGATGAGAGGGAGGGAAAAGCCAGCCCAGGACCTCGTCGTGGCGCTTGGCCTTGCCAAGCATCCTGCACTCCAGCTGAAGTTCAAAGGCCGCTCATGAGCTGGGCGAACTTGATCGAGCCATTTGACCTCTCAAGCCTCTTCCTTTATCTCCCCAGCATCAGAAGGTCCAGGTTTAAATTCAACTAATATTTGCAGGCACCTGCTTACCCCCTGCAACTTTCAAGCCGTGGATAATTCGGTGCTCTCGGACAGCGTTTGAGTTTCCTTTTACCATCCCACTGTACAGATGGCGAAACTGAACTTGACGCTCTCTGCTTTCTTTATTTCTCTGTTTTCTTTATTTGGGAGAATCAAACTGAGTGTAACGGGAGGAAAGGAAACTTGGGAATCAGATGCACTTGCGTCTGGAACTTTTTTTTTAAACTATGTCCTATTCTTCTTTGCACCATGGATTAACTCTGAACCTCGGCTCTCTCATGGGTCAATGGAGATAAGGAAGCCGACCTTGCAGGGATAACAGGGCTAAGTCCGAACGTGTATATGAAGGCATCCAGCCCCAGGTGGAGGACTCTCCAGGAGTCAGAAGCAAAATACAAATACGTGCGTGCACACACACACACGCACACACACGTGCACACGCACCGCGTCTGCACGGACTAGACTGCAGTTTGGAGCTGAGGCCTGAAGGTGGGTGAGCAGAATAAGAGAGATCGGAGTCTTCCTACATACACGATTTCATTCTCTTCGTTCGAGAGACTAGAACTGAGCCCCCCGCAGGACTGAGTCATGCTTCTCTCGCTTTTGAAGCTGTCAGAAGGCTTGAGAAACAACAACGCAAAAGCTATGACTGCCGAGTCCCCAAACAAAGGAGTTATAATGGGAACATCAGCTGGGAGAGCAAGTCCCGGTCCCGCAGACTGCGACCCTCCCCCACGGTCCCCGCTGGGCCCCACGTGTCAGAGCAGAGGGACGAAGTGGCCGGACCGTGCACAGTGAAAGGCACGTCCTCCCCTCCCGTTTGTCTGATGAGTAGCCTTGGAAGAAAGGACGAGAAGAATGAACAGGCGGTGAGTTCATCGTAATAATTTAGATTCCACATTCTCAGATATGAATCCACGTTGTCCACACCCAGAAGGTCAGAAAGAAAGGCGTTCTGGGCCCTGGTTGGGCTTTGATGGCCTTCAGTACGCGTGACAATGACAGGTTCTTTCTGCCTCCAACCTTGCTCACCATCAACTCTGTTGAAAATCCTCGTGCAAACCTCGACGGACGTCCCGAAGCCACCACCCGCACTCCACTGGCGCTCAGCTTTATTAAAAACGAAACAGAGCACCACAGAGAGATGAGCCCGAGCCCACTGTCACAGCCTTGCCTCTCCCTGCTCTTGCAGGAGGGAGCCCTGAGCATCTCCTTCCCCCGTTTCTACAGCCTGCACGCCTCTCACTCTCCTGCCCTGTGCTCTGCGGCTTCCCATTTCCATACCAGGAGCATCCTCCATCAGCACGTCCGGGCCCCTCCACCTCTGGTCACCCCGGCCGCTGTCTGGGATCAGCAGGGCCTCTTTTCCCATTCTGACTTCATCCCCTAAGTTGCATCTCTCTTTCCCCAGGCCCACCCTTGCCTACTGAGCTATAGGGCTCCCGATGACACAACGGGACTCTACTTTGATTCTCGTTTCAGTCTGGTGCCAGGCAGAGTGTTGTGCACACGAAAGGCTGTTCACGTGTTCTTTAGTGAATACAACACAGGTCGCTGCTTTTTCGTGCCCGTTCAAATTTCTTTCACTGTGGATCGGCCCCTCCTGGGAGGCTGTGTGGTGTGGTTCTCGGTTCTGCATTTTGGAACCGTGTGGCTGAAGTAGGGATTTTAGCTGCGTCACTTCTTGGAGGTGGCTTTGAGCCAATGAGGTCCATTCTCTGAGCCTTGGTTTCCTCATTTATCAAATAGAGAGATTAACGCTGCCTATTCCCCCCAGGGTGCTGCGAGGATCCCATGGGTGAATGCAGGTGCAACACACGACCAGGGTCAAGGGCTGTTAGTGCTCAAGATAGGTCAGCTCTGAAGTGTACAGGACATGAGTAAGGACATGAGCAAGGTTCGGAGTGTCTTCTGCCCAACCTCTGCCAGAGCCGATTGAAGAACACGTGTTCAGAGAGGCTGAGGGTGCAGGCAATGGCCATGCCCATGTGGCTAGTTTGTGATAAGGGTCTAGACAAGACCTCTGACTCTTGGTGACATTGAACTTTATCGTGTGTGTGTGTCTGTGTCTGTGCCACCGGGAGAGATAGAGAGAGAGGGAGAGAGAGAGAGAGGATGGAGGGAGAAAGAGAGAGGACAGAGGGAGAGAGAGAGGGGATGGAGGGATGGGGAGAGGAGGCGATACCTGCCAGTTTCTAAATCTGAGCAGATTTCCAATTAGGATAACATTCAGCTATTCTTATGAGAAAATATAAGAAAGGAGAAGCTCATCTCCCGGCCTGTTTAGAAGTACGGGGTGGCAGAAGGTAATCAAGCTTCCCTGAACCTGCGCAGCTGCCTGGCTCGGAGCGCGGCACGAGCTATGTTCGCTTCCCTATCTTTTCCCGAAGCCTTTAGCAATCGCTAACAATCCTATTTACTCTGTGTCCCAGACAAACACAGTTACCGCCGCCATCTCACTATTTTTATCTAATATTGAAATTTCTCTCCCTAAGAGGAGCCCTGGCTATATTATGATATCTGCTGAATAAATGATGTGCGTAATACACTGTGCAGAGATGGTATTTAGGACGCGGGGCCCGAACTGGAATGAAGGAATCATTCAGCTCTCGTTTGAAAGGAAATTCAATTGGATACATTTTCAGGAAAGCAGAATCATGTTTTTTGTTGTTGTTTTTTTTTAAATATTCTTGCAAACTTTTGGATTCGAGGCCAATTTCTTAATATCTCTCGGTAGCATAGGCCATCCTGCAATGTCTAGCATATTTTTCTTGCAGAAATCGAGGCTGGCTCCTTGTTCCTACATGAGGTGTGTCCCTCTAGCAGTATCATCACTATTGTTTTTATATATAATATGTCGGAAACATTTGATAATGTTGGAGACATTGCAAATCATTCTCCCAGCGTGATTTTGGGTGAAAGGGGGCGTTAAAAGTTCCCGTTTTGCAGAGGAGAGGGCTACCCTGCAAAGTCTCTGGTGATTACCGATCCCTCCGTGGCTCTGTTAGCTGTGTTAAGTGTTTAATGCTCACAATGTAATTTCATTTTTCCTTTTATACTTGGTGCAGAGTAGCCACAGTGATCGTAGGAGCAATGACATTGGTGATAATATCCTCTGCTTATTACAACGGTTTAGACTTTACTATTTGATCTTCACGGTCTGCAGTGATCCATTGGGAAACTGAGGCCAGGAAAAAGAAGTGTGGATGACGTGTGCAAGGTCCCATGCGCAATATATGCAGAACCAGGGTTCCAATGAGGAATTCTGCATCCAAGTGCAAGTCCATTGACCTTGCCTTTCTGCTGGGGCCTGGCCCCTCAGGGTTCTAAGTCCTGAAAGAAGGTTCAAGCCTTTTAATTCACGGAATTGAAAGTCCAATAGGGAAGCCCATGGCAAAGGAAGTGCTGGGCCTCATTTCCGTGTGTGAATTTGCCTTCGTATTCCATCTCCGCCTGAAGACAGAAAAAAAGGAAATCTATAGTTGGAGCAATCACAACTACACAACCAAACCCTCAGGGACTTCCCAAGCAAATCTCTTTCTTTTCCAGCCGAGGAAAGCCATTTGCAGATGGAACTCTGAAAGGTGAAGCAGCTTCCCAGAACCACAAAGCTAATTAAGGGCAAACTGAAGACCAAGACTTGGCGTCTTAAACTGATCCTTCCATTAGATCATCAGGCTGCCTCTTGGCTGTCTTTGGCCCATGCAGACAAAGCATCCCAATCACCTAATCCTGGGCCTTTTCTCATCAATTTGATCTGTTAGCTCCCCCAGACCCCACTGCCATTTTCCCAGAAGATGGCTCACCAAGGGTTAGTAAAATGGGGCCAAAACTCTATTTTTTTCAGCATCCAGAGCCCGTTGATGAGCACACACTTCAGGGCAGCGTCTCTCAGAGAAAGAGTCCTTTGGGAGGGCTCAGGGGGCGGGAGCAAAGGAAGGTCAGAGAAGTTTGGGGAAATTCTCATTTCCAGTTTCTTTGCAGTAGGATTTCTCGGTCCATTTAAGGGGTTAATGTGCTGGATAAATGTCCAAGAGAGACAAGGGCCAAAGTGTTTCCCAACTTATTTGCACAGAGAATGTTTTTAAAGAATATCTTGTATGGCCAAGGGTTCGTGGTCAGCAAGCTAATTTAGCCAGCCACCTGTTCTATAAATAAAGCTTTATTGGAACACAGAGCTGCTTGTTTGTTGGCGTGGTCTCTGTGGCTGCTTTTGCACTAAAAGAACAGAATCAGGTTCTTGCAACAGAGACTGTGTGGACCACAGAGTTAAAGCTATTACTACCTGGCCCTTTACAGAAAAGGCGTATAACCCCTTAGAGAATACTACCAGGGGTGCCTTTCCCTTTTTATTGTAAACTTAGACCTTAGGATGTTAAAGCCAGGACATTTTTGCCCTTCTTAGCAGTACTCTGAGATCTGTCCACTGAGATAGTCATCATGAACCCACATTTTAGAGGTTTAACTTGCAGCCCAACTCCCTTGCCATTCATGGATGAGTTACGTAAGAACTTGCATGTGAATGAGACACCCCCGACATCGTGAAGGTGGCTGGTTGCAGAGCGGGAGCAGTTACATCTGCTGGATGGTGGTCTCTTCCACGTGGGGCTAAGTGGGAGACATTGGGACAGGCCACATCTTTCCAGCAAAGTGCATCTCTGATGGGAAGCCCATTCAAAATTTTCCAGGCGGGAGCCTGCCATGTGCCAATGGATGCAGGGCACGACCACTCCGTTTTGCTATAGATTTAAATTTAGCTTTACATCCTTTAATTTTTTTTGTTGTTATTGTTGCAGATTGGCTTCCAGTGAACTGAATATTAAAAAGATATTACAGGGAGAAACAACATGCTGGCTGATTGTTTCCTCCCCAAATGGATGTGATGATGAGCGAACACTTCCATTTACATAAACAATCAGTTGAGAGGGTCTCACCAAACACGAGCATTTATATTTGATGATACCCTGATTATAAGCGTAAATAACAATATTTTCATTGTTGAGTAATAAACATCATTACCCGGCGTGTTTGAGGTGAGTGGGCATTTATCGGGGTAAGAAAGGGATTATTACGAAGATTAAGGTGGGCGTCTGGCAATTTGGGAAGAAATAACCTTGTCAATTAAGGTGCGTAATAAATGTCTTCGCCAAGGGCCCGTTGGCATAGATGATGAGGTTTTTGACTCATACCAGGCTCAGTTGTACAACTGAAATGAATCAAAGCAGAGCAACGATTTACTCACCCTACAAGCTTGTGTTCGCGGACAAAATGTGCCAGGCGCTATCCCTGATGAGCTCATGGTCCTGTGGGGGGACAATAAGAACACCCACGGGCGAGTGGTGACAGTGTCACGTGGTAAACACATCAGAGCAAAGAAAACAAGTTTCTATGAGTCCGAGTATTGATGTGCATCGTTGTGCATGCACATTCTAGGATCCTGTGATTCTGACCTTGTTGCTCTGTTCTTTTGCTTTCTTTTGTCTTTTGTTGTTTATTTTTCTTTTAATTTCCATCTTTTGGTTTTCATTTCTTGTATTGGGCCTGATATGCCTTTCTACAGCTCATTGATTTCCGATACATAGGCTGATGAATTTTTACACATGTGCACACTCACCTGACCACCCAGACCAAGACATAGAATATTCCAGTAGCCTAGAGGTGGAGTCTTTATTTTGAATTAAAGAAATGCTTTTAATCCAAGGGTACCCTTCTGTAAAAACAGAAGGAAAAAAGATCATAGAGAAAAAAATATAAAAATAACTGGGAAAAGATTAGGAAAGAGGCAGGTTACCCAGTGGTCATAAACACAGGCTTCAGCACAGATAGGCATGAGCTTGCAGCCCCACAAGCTGTGTGCCCCTAAGACACCTACCTCACTTCTTTGAGACTCAGTTTCCTCATCTGCAAAATGCAAGTGACAATACCCAATTGTAAAGATAAGAACAGTTAGGCCAGTAGTGATAGCTGTGCAGGTAACTCTACTGACCTATGTGGACCAGGCCATCCAGCACCTGGCCTCCAGGGAGAGCTTTGTGCTCCAGGGTCATTACGTGCAGACAACAGCAATGCAAAGATCACACTGTGCAGTATTGACAGTTTGTGTAGCTGCTAAGTAACAATTTCCTTGCCAAAAGAAAATAAAGTTCAGAATAGAAAAAAGAAAAGAGAGTTCATAAAGAGGAACGCATTGGTGATGGATAACCGTGCATTGTGGACTTTGTGACGATCATGCATTATGGTGATTACTTTTCAAATAAAATATGTAGCATTGAGACTACTTAAGTAATCTAGGGTTCATAGACAATAGCCTGTCTTTATATATATATATATATATATATATATATATATATATATATATATATGATATATATAGGATCCTATATATATATATATATATATTTTTTTTTTTTAATTCTGTTACTTCTGTGTTCTTTGTCACCTGGGTCTTCATCACTTCCCACAAACAATAGACCTCAGCCTTGACAGGATGACATGTAAATGCAAAATTTCAGGAGGTTTCTGAATGAGAGAAAGTGCTTCTAGACTTGGGGAATTTTCTCTTTGTCACTTTGGATCCCATCACGTATTACGCCCATGAGATGGATGATCTTATGTGTCAACTTGGTTGGGCCAACATGCCCACATAGGTGGTTAAACGTTAATCTGGATGTTTCCATGAAGGTGTTTTGTGAATAAGATTAGCGTTTAAATCAGTGGACTTTGAGTAAAGTAGAATATCCTCCATAATGTGGGTGGGCCTCATCCAGTTAGTCGAAGGTCTGAATAGAAAGATTACTGACCTCCCCCAAACACGAAGAAATTATGCCGGCAAATGGTCTTTGGACTTGAACTAGAACTCTTTCCTGGGTCTTTCGCCTGCTGGCTTATGTTGCATATTTTGGACTTACAATGAAACCTATGCTCTAGCCTACTTGAGAGAGTTAAATGAGGAGTTATATTACATCCTGGAGGATGGTGAACACAGCCCATCCTCCGCTTTCATTCTGAAAGCAGGTTCTCTCTGGCAAAGAAGGCCAACAAAGACGGAATTGCTGAGAGGCTGAATGAAGCCCTAATTCTTTTCTCTTTCTTCAATTCAAGATTTATCCTGTGGCGAAGCATCATCAGAAATTCACCAAATATCTGATGACTCAGGAAGGAATGATAACTTTGGGAGAGAAAATTCAACAAAAGGCGATAGTTACAAAATAAGTTCTCTGGTTCTATGTATATTTTTTGTCTCCCACACTCATGCCTTGATGTACGTATTAACTAGCATTTGGCAATTTTACGACCAACACAATCATTCTGTCAAAGGTTGTAGGGTTGGTTTCTTTTCTTTATCTTTAAAAAAAGAAGTTAGTTTACAGTTTATTAACTTAGATTGCCAGAAATTTTTTCCACGGGGGTTTTCAGTTGCGACAAGACCTCAGAAAAGTAAGTCTCCAGGACCAATCTCTAAGACTGAAAATCATTAATAGCTATTATTGAAACAGCAGGAGGAAAAGTAGACTCTTTTTTCCCTCCCTTTACATTCAGAGTCAAGTTTTTGTATTTTCCTCGTAAACACCTTGGGTATGACTTGTCATGTTCTTTTTTTCCTGCAAAACAAATGACTATTTTCTGTAGTGATGATAATAATCATGTAGCACCGAAGGGCTTAAAAATGCATTCACTTCTGTGCTTTGTATTAACATAGGCTTACCTCATTCCAAAAAATCAAGATTATTTGTTGATTATCTGTTTTTTTACTTGAAGGAAATGGACATCAAGGAGGATGGCTGGCTTAACGGAAGTCAGGAGGCCTCAAGTGGCTGAGGAGAGTCTGGAAACAGAGCTCTGTCTGAGTACTCAGCCTGTGCACTTTTTTTGGGGGAAGATAATAAGCCACGTGTCCAAATTATACTTGTTGAGTAAGCAAACTGAAGACCAGCTCCCTCCCAATCAATGTCTAGGTCCCCTCACTTCTTCTCTTTCCTTTCCATCTCTGAAGACATGTCCAGGTATGTCTGAATCTTGATAATTAAAGACTCCTTCCCACCTGAGCCCAAAGCTCCCAGTTGAATTCCTCCAAAAGGCCACAGTGGAAGAGGAGGAGCAGGCATCTCCTGTTTGCAGTTCAAGTCCTGCCTCTGACATATAAATAGCAATATCTTTTCAGCTTGATTCTGTCTGATCTTCATTTTCACACCCCCAAATGGGAAGAACAATATCCAAAGGCAGCATAATTATAATAATAAACAATTTGTGCACGTGTGCAAGGACTAGAGTCAAGCGTATAACAGGTGGCTAATAAATGCCGGCTTTACTTCTCCCCTCACTCCCGGAGTGAGTTGACTTTGCTTCAACATATTGGCATTGATAAACGGATATGGAAAATGCCAGGTCTGCTGAGGAGGGTGTGCCCCCTCCTCCCGAGTGCGCAGCAGACTTCACTAACCAGCCTCCCTCCCACGAGGCATGGTGTCTTCTCCCGTCATCTTCCATGCTCTTTCCCACTCTGGCTTGATCAAGAAAAGATGGCGAACCTGGAAGGCACTCTTTCCTTCAGGAACACACACTTTAGAAGGAAGTTAGGCAAGAAATAAACTTGAACTGTGTTAAATCACTGATGGTGGAGGGTTCATCTGTTTCGGTGGCTACTGCTACCTTATCCAGGACTTATCCGTACAATATTGTCAATTCATTTACGAATAGCTAACAATTTATACACATACACACACACACACTAAAAAGTTAGCCTTTTGGGGACACAATAAACACTTTATTGACTTAACTTTTGACTTTTCATATTTTCTTGGCCTCTATGTGTACAATGAAAAACATATTTTTTAAAAAATATATACTAGGTGAGACTTTCAGAGGCCAACCGAGAGTTCCCTCCATGTACCTGCCTTGCAGATGCCTGTCCCCTCCTGGACATCCCCCGAGACATGGAAGCCACTGCCTCCCACGGAAACTGCTGGTCAGGCAGCTCTTAGTGTCCCAACGTTGTGTTTCATTTCCAGATTGGAGCTGCCTTCTCTGATATCTATCTATTCCCCATGCTATTCCTCATGGCTCCGCCATTTGAGAAACCAAGAACCAGCCTCCTCATTTTTCTGTAGGAGAATCCCTCAAATAATTGACAGACAGCCAGTTCTGCCGTAATGCCTGTTTTGAGAATGCACAGTTGTTGCGATGTGGTTGATCTATTACACCACAGTTTGAACATTACACAAATTTCGCACTTGTTTCTGTGCCATTTCCTCTGCAAGAGACACTAGGTGAGAGCAGAAAATTACATCCAGCTGGAGGGAGCCACACAGAGGTGCACAGATCACACGTGCACACGCCCCCCGAATCTCTACCCACCCCCAGTTCGCCACGTCTGTTAGGAGTCACCCAGTCACCTCTCACATTACAACTTCTCTCCAGATTTCAGGTAACCCTTCTCCTGCTACTTCACAATAGTTCACAAACTTCAGCCTTTCCAGTACCTAGTTCTGCAAGCAAACCTCAAGCCCCTCTTTTAGGAAAAGTGCCATTTTGATTGTAGTACTCATATCGTTTTTTTTTGTTTTTAACCATTTAACATGTGCTACCTGTTCTTTTAGGTCTCATCTTTTTATTTTTCAACACGCCATTGACGAAGTATTTGAACGTTATGCCCCAGCCTGTTTCCTCGTGCTGCTGTTATTTTTATTGTACAGTTTTGCACAGCGAGACATTTTTAAGAAACACTTTTGTCACATTAATGCAGAGCTGACTCTAGAATGTGTATCTTGCTTTAGTCTTTTAATGGACTGGAAGGTGTTCCTCATTACGTAGGGCACATCTCACCTTCTCTCAGGTAAAAGGTATCGGGTGCCAGGCCTGTTGCGGGCCACCCCACAGTGGACACGTGCGTGTCCTCACTGCTCTCTTAGAGTTTGCGGATTATACACCCCATTCTCCTGGAAAGGAGAATAAATTAGCAAACAAAGAAGGATACCGGTGAAATGGTATAATTCCCATCCCAGCTAATCCATCTACCAACGACAGGAAAAAAGGAGTAAATTCGTGTTTGGTGTGTCTGCTGTACTAGAGCCAATGTCAAGTGTTTGCATGAGCATTAGGTCAGTTCAACATCATTTAGCCCCTCAGATGGACATTACGCCTGCCATTTTGCATGTAAAGGAGTGGAGCGTTTTAACACCTTTCTAGGAGCTGGGACTCATATTCACTTGAACTCTGACTGATTCTTAGGCCTTTTCTGATATGCATTGCTTTCCTCCCATGTGCTTTCTGGTCTAACCAAGGCATATTCTAGTGAATTAAAAAACAGACACGTTTTTGAAGCTGGGAATCCCTTACTTGGGTCCACAAAGCAACAAAAAGGTAAGAGACTGGCACTGTCAAATAAAAGCACGTTAAACTCATCTGACCATTAAGGACAGAAGAAAAAAGAGAAATATACACATTGTTAACAAATACGACTTGCCTTTGAACCTAATTTAAAACTCATAAAGTTGCATAATCCATGAAGTCGAACATTTCGTAAAGTCGCGTTCCACGTGGAAGTGATGAAGCATCACCTGCATCTAGGAAACGCACAGGTGATTTCAAAGCTGCATCTCAGGGGGCACTTGAGGGGTAATTCTGGGCTGAAAACGGCCGATACAGCAGACTTGTAGCCATTCCGTGACAGTGCGGAAACCGAAAGCTAGAACTGTAGCCTGAAAGGCAGTAAAAACGGACTATCCATCCCGCTTCTATGACTTGTATTCATCACTGCAGACAACCAGGTAATTCAATTATCTTTGGCCTTGGAAGTCTGTGTCGTGTGGTTTATGTGTCCCTCTATCAGTCTCTGATGTTGGGTCAGACCTGGGGCGGGGGGCGCTGGGCTGGCGTGTGGACAGGAGGCTGAGAAGAAGAACCTGTGTTATTTACTCTGAAAGTGATGGAAATGATCTCCTGGTCCAGAATGAATTGTCCCTTGGAGCCCCCAGTAAGAATAACATGATTCACTTTTATAGCAGCACATTTTACACAAACTCTTTTGTTGGTGGAGAAAAATGTCTCATCTGACATGATTGCAGAAGAAACCTTCTTATGCTCTCTTCTCTCTCTCGCCCTAATATCCTCATGCCCCATCCATAAGAGCACATAAGATGTCTGGCATGCAGGATGGTAATGAGGTGGCAGACTTTTTCTAGCCTCAGAATTTCAATAAGGATGGAATTTGCCTCCAAAAGAGGACAGTGATCTTTTCACAAACACTGTCCTTTGTCCTGAGGCGCACAGAATCCCCAAATCCCTAAAATATTTCATCTGCAGATAAGATAATTTTGCTCTAGCCCAGGATGAAAAAGAAAGAAGGAAAAAGCCATCTACGAGATGCAGCCAGGAAAGTCTTGTTGCTTAGGGAGAAGGTAAATTAAAGGCTTCTGTCTTATCTGTATTTCAATTAAAATCTTATTTTTAGTCCCCAGCAGTGCAAGCCGTGGAAGTCTTTCCAAGTAGAAAATGTCATTTTAGTAGGTGGACGTTCGAGAAATCTTTAATGGCATGTCCTACGTGTGATGCGGGCTACTTTTCATGTGCAGGAGAAATGACACAAATGTTTCCGAAAGAGATGCGAAACTTTCAGAGGTGGAAAGGGCAGCTACTTCCTTACTCTAGTGAGTTCTCTCTCTTGCTGGGTCTTTTTTCTCTTTTTCTATTTCTTTTTTGCTGAGCCTTCATTTGAATATCTCAGCCAAGATGGTGAGGAAAAGAGAAATTTCGGTATTCAGATTTAGAGAATGTTGTCCAGATAAATAACTTTTCTTGCCACCGCCCGGTAGAACTCAGTGACCGAGATCCAAGGCCCCATGAATAAGACTAAATCAGGTATCAAACCATAGATCGATCAATCAATCCATCAATGAATCAATCAATAAAAATAAATGTGAAGGAATGCAAAACTATGTTCTAATGTGAAAGTAAGGCAAGTGTAAAATGTGGGTTTTAGGGCAGCCCACAGAGAAGCATGGATGAGGCTTTTCTGTGTCGGTGGGGGCTGGGCCGTGTGGTCTGGGATCGGGGGAGGAGGCATGCTTTGGCCTGAAGAGAGAGGGTGTAGATTCCATTGCTGGCTTCCTTACAGATGACCAAGACAAAGGTCGGTAAACTTTCTCTGGAGAGGACAAATCATACATGATTTAGGCTTTGCGAGCCATAGGGTCTCGGTCACAGCTACTCGACTCTGTTGCTACAGAACAGAACCAGCCACAGCCACTGTGCAAATGGTAAGCACAGCTGTGTCCCAAGAAAACTGTACTTTTGCACACTGAGATGTGAATTCCACATCATTTCCGCCTCCTAAAATATTGTTATCCTTTGAGGCAATTTTTTTTCAAATGTTAAAACATCTTAAAATCACTCTCAACTCACAGACCATCCAAAGTAGTCAGCAGCCAGATTTGGCCTGTCAGTGGGAGTCTGCCAACCACTGACCACGTCGATGCCTTCATATCATCGTAAGATCATCGGGTTCATCGCTTAAAACAAAAAAAAGTGATTTAGAGAATATACGATCTGAATTGTGAGCCCTCTCACTCTTTGAGTTCTAAGAGGCAGCATCTCGTCCAGTCCAGTCACCTAGGTTGCATGGGGGAAGACGGGGAGCATCTCTAGGTGGCGGCTAGCTGTTTCATTAACTAGAAGGGGCGACGGGCCAATGCTGACATAAGTGGTAAGTCACCTGACTGAGCTCACATTTGCCGAGCACCTTGCCCAGGCCGGGCGCTGTCCTGCACACTTTTCTGGCTCCTTAACACGGCATCTCATATTTCTACAACTGCTTTGCACGTGAGAAAACAGAGGGCCGAGGAAGTCTACTACTTCGCCCGAGGGCCCCAAGTGCTGGATCCAGAGCAGCCCAGGTACATGGGTCAGAGCTGGACACATGGGACGTGCCCTGAGGACCTGCAGGTGTGCCGCTCAGGAGCCAGACTGTCAGGTCTCAACACAGGTCCAGAAAACAGCTTCCTAACTCCTGAGCCTCGGTTTCCTCATCCATCCATGCCACAGGGCAATAATTGCATCTATTTCATGGAGTGCGGTTGAAGAATAAGAATGCAAGGTCTACAACCAGTTCCTGATAATGTCGGCTAATGTTCCTACTGACTATGAATTATCCCGTTTTCCCTAACGTAGGAATATGTGCTGTTGCGTTACGTCCTTGTCTTTGAAACAATCCCTTTCTGACTTGGAGAGATTCTTCTAGAGTCATTGATTGCATCAGGATTTGGCAGATGAGGCCACGCTCACTCCATCCATAAACATAAAGTTTACGATATTTTAAACAGCCTTGGGATGTCCCGAGGAGTTTTCAGACGCCCCTGGATGTCTCCCAGACCTACACGTAGTTCCAGCACTGCTTCGACGGTCTGCGAGGGACCTGGAGGGGGACCGTCTCTGACACCCCTGCCTCCAGGAAAAAGTGTGCAAATCGTTGCCACCAGTGCCCTGGGTGTGCAGCCAGTCCCCCGAGTTTTCCTCACCTCGAAGAAGATCCATAGTATCAGCTCAGCAGAACTCTATCTGGTTTTATGTGACAACCCCTAATTAATTAAGGTAATGGAGTTCCTCAATTTTGAGGTCTTTTTTCCCCTATAGTTCTTGGTTTAAAAATCAAGATCAGAACCTACTCCACACACTCCACATACCCCAAATGTTCCCATTGCAAAAACCTCAGGGACCGCCTGTGATCTGGCAGATAAAGTTAGCTGTTTTTTTTTTTTCCTGATATTCAGAGTTTTTTGAACTCTGATTCATCTGTTTATGCGCCAAAGGTTTTCAGCCCCTATGACTATCTCCGAGGCATTTTGAGAAGCAGGCTTCAGCATCTATGAAATTGGGATCCACCTTAAAATCAGTGACACACCCACATGGCACGTTCTCCTCACTCTGTACCTAGGGCAGTGGTCACGGCCTGCACGGGTGTGCCCTTCGAAGGGCCAGCATGGCAGCTTGCAGAGTTACAGAGACAACATTAACTGGGAAATGATGGCGCAACAGCGTAAAACCCCAGGACTCAAATGGTGGTGGGGAGGTGGTAAACTGGGCAGGGTAAGTGCCATTCCCCAGGGAGAGTAGAAAAATAGGCAAAATCCACATAATCGTGAAAACGACTTACAAGCCCAGTGCTGATGACCCTAATTCTTTTATGGGTTCTCTTAAAAAAATACTATATTGTCCATGTTCTTGATGGCAGAAAAAATAATACTGTATGACAACACACACACACACACACACACACACACACACACACACACACAGACTCCAACTGTGAAGAAGTGATGCAGGAAAGTCGCAATCTGTGAACAAGTTTTAAGACTACCATAACCATATTTTTCTTTTTATCACAAGAGTGATATAGGATCAAATCTGTCTACTTAAGTGTAAAGGATTTCTTCCTGTAAGTATAAAATAAGAGTTCTAAGTAATAAGAAAGCCTCGTGCCATAGTTTTATTGTCAATGTTCGCTCTTGTATTTCCTTTCTTTTTCCTTATGGCGTGTGAGGTGTTGTTTCATCTTACAACGGATGGTATCTTAGATTCAGTAAAATAGGGTCGAGTGCTAACTGGGAGGCCCAGGAGAACAGCGATGGCCTTTGTCCTTAAGGACCCACACAGTCCAGAGTGAAGGGACATCAGTCCCCGGGTTTTCTGGGTTTCCTGTCCCTGGACTGCCCTTTTCTTCTTGGTGCTCACCTATGTATGCTTCAAGGCCCACATTAAATGACATCTCTACCGAGAGATTTTCCCAGAGCATGCATCATTTCTCACTGTCTGCAGAAATAATAGCATCCTCCTCTGTACCCTCATAGTCATAGCTGCTAGAGCCAGGTACCTTGGTTTAAGCCGTGACTTCCATGCTTGAACAAGTAAGAAAGGGTGCCAGGCCTCAGTTTCTTCATCCATATAGTGGGTATGTATCTCATGCTCAGCTTGTATGGCTGTTTTAAGAACTAAATACATTAATACATGTAGGACACTTTCCAGAATACTTGGCCTAACGTAAGTAGAACGGACCACTTTGCTGCTATGACAGCATCGATCCCACTGTGATCTGATTCATGGCGATGGGGGTCTATGTGTAAGCTGCTCCAGTGAGGTCCGATGTCAGTCTCATGTCTCTTCCTGCACGTAGTGCAGAATTCGGCTCAGAAAGTCATTGAGTCAGCCATTGAGTCCTTCAATAGACATTTATTAAATTAAATACCTAGTACGCATTAGCCATCGTCCTAAGCTCTGGTTAGAGAAAGCTGGAGAGGAATTTGTTGAACGAATTAACAAATGATTATTCACTTTGCACGGAGTAGGTAATGCCCAGAGGACGACCAGTCACCCCCTGTTCGGCCAAAGGGCAGGACACTGTAGAAGTCACTAGCTGACGATGGTCCGTGAACGCTGGACGCGGCCTTTGTCATGTTTTGTTTTATCTATCTACCTATCTAGCTATCTATCTATCTATCTTTCTATCTATCTATCATCTATCTATCTATCATCTATCATCTATCTATCATCTATCTATCTATCTATCTATCTATCATCTATCTATCTATCTATCTATCTGTTGTTTATTTGTTTGAACTAACCCGACAGCGTGGTGTTCGACTACACTCTCACTCCATCTAACTTTTTTAAGACAGTCCGCCTGACTCAGCAAGGATCACAGACTCTTCGTAGCACAGAAGCTCTCCGTCTGCAGATGTTTTGGGGTCTCAGCTCCCCGATGTTCCAACTTTGGTCACTCTCTGGCCCTCCCTCTGCTCCACTCGTCACCTCAGCCCCGAAACTCGCTCCCAGCCTGCAATCGTTCTCTTCATTCAGTACTTGCGACTCGGAAACTTGGGACTCAGACTCCGTTTCCCTTGTGCTTCTTTGCTGGCTCCAATTTGGTTTCTCCACATTGTTCCTCCTCAAGGATGGCTTTCTGGGTGGCACTCATGTTTGCTGCTGTTTAGTCTGGGCATCTGGTTTCCCCTGGGCCCCCTCACCTGAAAGCATCGAGGGGGAGGTGGTGTGTAGCCATCAGTTCTGTTTCCTTACTATCTCCGAGTCTCTGCTTTCCGGTTGCAGGGTAAATTTGTGCCAGGAACCATGTTATAGCGTCGGTCAGTGAGTTGTGAGCTGAAGAAACTGAGCCACTTCTAGCTATAGATAGCATTGGTTTGTATGTAAAAGGCCGTCCAGGTCCCTTTGTCCCTCTGCTTCTCTGACCAGCACTCTCAAGATGGCAGTTGACCCACCGAGGTGAGTCTTACATTGTGGACGTAAGAAGCAGAGCCCCACGAGACCTAGGACAGAGCTGGAGCATGAAAAAAGAACACAGCTGAATTGCTGTGAGTTACTAATATTTGAGGGTTTCTTGTTTCTATAGCATAAGGCAGTATATCCAGATACTTTCTACAACCTTAGCCCGTATTTCCTTTTGGATTATTCTAAAGGCCCAGCAACTGTCTGCATCAGGTGGATTCAATCCATGTGACATTTCTCATAAGCATCAGCCCAACATTCCGAGACTCGTACGCCTGTATCCTATGAGAGGTGGTCCGAGTCGTCCCGTGTTGACTAACCAGTTCTGGCTTTTATTACGACTGAAAAGCAGCAGAAAGCTGTCTAATAGCCCCTCTCCTGTTCAGGGAGCGGGGCTGGAGGTAGGTGGCCGTGGCAGGCGACATTATGAGCGACTGTGAGTGATGCAGGGTTCGCTTCGATTCATTCACGGTGTTGAGTCGTTTCCTAATGCCAGTCACTACCCTGGGTACATCAGCGGCGTCTAATATTTCTAAACGTATTTCGGCTCAGTGACACCTTAATGTTACACAATAACACTCAGTCTCCCTCGTAGAAAAATGGATACTCTCATTTCTCTAAACATTGGGCCTTTACCTTCTACCATTTCCATTTAAATGCAAATTTCAATCATGTCCGCCTTTCTGTATTCCAACGTGCACATGTGGAAATGGTGGCAGCTTGAATCCAGATTTCGAGGGCCCAGAGCTGTTCCCTTCGGGGCCTCACACGAGTTGAAATGGGCCTGATTTCTCTTGCCCCCTGGTTGCTGAGGTCCATCTCCAAGGGAATATTTTGCATCCTTTGGGGGGAGTGGCCACGTCAGAAGAAGGCAGGATGGCGCCCAGAGCAGGGAACACATGGACGTAAGCATCACGTGGAGGTCCCTGAAGTGGCCTAGTGGCATTTTAATGTGCTCTGGCTTGGACCCTTAGTTTTGAATCCTCAAAGACAAAATTCAGGGCTTGAGAGTTCCCAAGGGATGCACAGCATTTCCTTCCTAAGGGAGACCTCTGTCACCTGCGCCATGTTGCAAGTTGAGTCTCTGCCTCCTAAGCCTGATCAATCCCTCCTCATCTGTGGGTCCCAGACCAGGGGATGCAGCCCCCACACGGTAGGGCAGGAGGGCTGGCATGGTCTATGCAGGCGTCCACTGAGCTAAGTCCTTTGAGAGATGGACTTTGGGGTCCTCTAAAGCCCCAACTAGAAAAAGAGGCAGGACCCAGTGACCATAGATGCTGAAATTTCAGAAGATTCTGAAAGTTTCTCTCTTAGAGGAAAGAGCGCTTCTGGAACCATAAGGTCTGGGTTAAAATCAAACAATGATGTTCTCTAGCCATGGGATCGCATTCAGGTACATTTATGCCGACCTCAGTTTTCACAAAAATCAGTAGAACCGAGAACAAAAGTTGCAACTCATTGCGGGACCGCGGCTGGGAGAAACTTGCTGATCTCTCACAGAAGTGGCTTAAGACAGTGCCTGATGCCCAGCCAGTGGCCCATGAGTCCGAGGGGACAGTGCAGGGGACGAGGGTTTGGAGGCAGCGGTGTGCTCTCTTCTCCTTTGATATGTGGTTGCTCCCTCTGCGTTCTGCAGAGAACTCCCTCCAGCCCAAAGACTCTTCCTTGGGATAAGAAAGAGGGAGAACAGGGAGGCTGTTGTGAAGGCCCCGCTTGTCTCGAGAGCAGAGAAAGCCCCTGGGGAAGCAGCATGAGAAAGGAGAAAGAAGCAGGCTTGCTGTCGTGGGAAGGAAGAAAGGGGAAGGTTCTGCAGCTGGTGAGCCCACGTGTGACACGCGGTCCTGGGGCTCGCTGCTCGGAAGCTGCACGATGTTCCGTTGCGAATCAGCATCATTTTATTTAACTTTCTATTTATTCCCTCCTTGGGAGATGGAATGCGTCTGGCTGAAAACTCCAGTGTGGCAATGGGTTGCATTAATGAAAGGCAGAGTCAAGGCCAAGGGAGGGGAAGCCCTGTGCAGGGCTGGTGGGACAGCTCCGAGGAGTGCTTCTGCACTGCCTAAAAGCTCTGAGAACAAAACTCTCCATCTAAACTTGACCTGTGGGCAAAATGGACACTGAATGCTGGGCGAAGGAGCAGAGAAACCACGCTCTCTCCAGCAGGTAAGACATGAAGCTAAACAGAGGCGCTGCGGACTGATTACGGCCTGGAAAGCCAACGGGGCTGGGACGGTGTATGCAGAGGCTGTGAAGTCTGGTGTCTTGGCCAGAGGACCCAGAACGGGGCTCGTGTTTGGCTGGGGAGGGCGTCAGGTTTTGCCTTTTAGAGTGTTTTTGAAGTGACGGGCACAGGCATGAAAGGCAGCAGCAGCTGGAGGTAAAGGCATCGCAGTGGAATCAGAAAAACAGCCCAAGGACCACAAGAGAAAAAACTTTGGAGGAAATAGAGGAACGTTCACTTGCATGGGCTTCTCCTGTGAGATTATGAAAATCTCAAGAGCAGGAGCTAGGTCTGATTCAGAGGCGCGCATGTTTGGTACGTGCTCATTCAGGGCTGAGTGGACAGACGGGTGGGCGAGCGAGTGACTTCATGTGTGTGCCCACAAACGCTTCTTTCTCCCTCCCTGGCGTCATCGCCACCATCATCGTCTCCCTCGCTCTTCCCTCTTCCCATGCTGCTCCCTCAGGACATCCCCGATTGGCTGGGCCCCTCTTGTCCTTTGGCGTCCGCTTAGATGTCTACCAGCTGCCCCAAGGGGCAGCCAACTCCTCTGCCTGTGACCGCATCACCTGTCATCCTGCACCACACAACCTGATTCATGATGCTCCCCCACGCTCAGCAAATTCAGGCTTTCGCTTAAATTGTGTTTGTTGGATATTGTCGGTTCCCACACCCCATGCAGGATTACTAACTGCACCAGAGCATGGGGTGTGGGGGTTTTCAGTTTCCTTCTTCCCCCCAGAAACTAGGACAGAGGCTGACACATGGCAGATGCTCAGTAACTATTGATAGAATTTATCAATGACTCTATCAGCCTTGCTCTAGCTAATGCTTGTGGAAGACGAAGGTCGTTCTAGGCACTGGCTCTCTGCATACATTACGGCATATCCTGGTGCTTCCATGTTGTCAAACCCACTTTACAGATTAGCAATCTCAAAATTTGCACACACACACACACACACACACACACACACACACACACACGCATGCATAGTTGTTCTTCTTTTAAGACAAAGCCCCTGCAGACCTCAGAAAATCTCCAGAAATGAAATGAGAAAGGTTCCAACTTTATGGGCTGGGCCCAACTGGCCAAGAACCCAAGGCGCAGGGGACAAGTAGGACAAGCGTTTAAAAACACCCCCTCCCCAGGGCCAGACCTAGTTTCCCGGGGCCGGGAATGTGCACGGCACGATGGAGCTCGCTCTCAGCAGATGGGGGAGGCCTCCCTTCCGGGCAGGGCCGTGCTAACTGGAGTCAGATGTTGCAGCTCCAGGAGACAGGCCAGTCCCTGTACATTTGGGAGGACTTGAAAGAATTCTGGAAGAGCCATAAATCTTGGACCGGAGCCTTTTATCAACCTCTAATTTATCATGGTCTCTTAATTACTCTGACTGGAGAAGTCGTAATCCATATGGATGGAAATTTGGTCGGCACTGGCCTGGTTTTCATGACAAGGGCAGTTCTTGACACATGCGATTTGACTTAGAGTGATTCCCCTTGGCGGGGACCTGCTTCTATGCCCTGTTGCTGGTAGTGCCAGGCACCCCGCAGACATTCTCCGGCCATCCCCATGGTGCCATGTTCTGCACTTGTCCACACACCACAAGGTAGAAAAAGAGAATCTGACTCTCAAGACATGTGATAGTGACAGGAAAAAACTAGACAACCAGACGATTCCACTTGATAACGATAAGTGTCATAGAGGCCAAGTATGGGGTCTTGTGTGGCCACCAAGAAAAGGCCCATTACTACGCCTAAGGCCATCGGGGCATCGAGGAAAGAGGAAGCGTCCTGTCCTGAGACTTGAAGGCCTTTGGAAAGCAGGAACCCTGCTAAGAGCCTGGAAGAAGATGATCACATGGAATGTTGGAAAATTAAAATTAGCCAGATGAGTCTGTCTAAGACTCCAGCAGATGAGTCTGTAGGCATGTCGATAGGGCCTGACACATGGGAGGACCTCTTCTCTAAGCTCCAGACAATCCAGTGTGATTATCTGTTTAGCTGATGGGTCATCTCAAACCTGACGGCCAAAACATGGCTAACCCTCTTGCCACTTTTCCCTCCCGTTTCCTCTGCCCCCCAACCAACCCCATCTCAATTCTTCCCTATCTCAGACCGTTGTACCACCACATACACATCTCACCAGGCCCCAGATCTAGCAGCCAAACTCACTTCTTTTCTTTCCTTAACCCCCTCACCTATCCATCAAGGAATTCTGCTGTTTACCTTCAAAATGTGTCCCAAGTCCATCCATGCGTAACTCCCACTGGTGCCACCTGCTCTGCCCGGCTCCTTTCCCATTAGGACTCTGGACTCCTTCTATTAGGGGCTGTGACACGATTACCCCAGCATCCCCCGTGCTGAGCATGACTGCATGGATGCACATGTCCGCTTGTGCACACTTGCCTGCCGTCCGTTCTCTGTGGTAAATGGCAAACTCGCCCAGCTTGGAAAGAAAACCAATCATTTCTTCATCACTGAGTGGTCACTGAGCACCAGGCCCTAGACCTTGTGCTGTGTATGAAGGGTTCAGGGACACCAGACATGGCATTTGACTTTATGCAGCTTACAACCGAGTGGGCAGGGCAGGTAGTTGGGTGGACTTCCACAACAGAGTGGAAGAGGACTCTGGGGAAGATGAATATGGGGCGCTGGGGGAATCAGCTCAGGGTTATGTGACTCTGATACCAGTTTGGCATTACCAGGAGATAAAGAGAAAAGTCTGCAAACTCCTCATCCAAACCAGGAGAGTCCCAATGACCCCATGGATCTAGATAGATCATGCTAGACTGCAGTAACAAGTTCTCCTCAGCATCCCAGAGGCTTAACCCAAACTCTCACGCATGTTGGGAGACCCTCCGGGGAAGTCGTCCTTTGCGCAGCGACTTGGTGATCCAGGCTGCTGTGATCTCATACTCCATGACTGGAGTATTAGGGAGAAAAGAGCTGAGACTTCCACAGCAGCTGCTTGAACCCACTTTTCAACTCATGCTGAATTTCTCCCTTCATCATTTCCAAGGAGAAGGAAAAGGTCTGGAGGAGGTGAGAGAAGCGATTTCATCCGATTTGACCAAGTGTTCTCCTTTCCCCTTTCCTGTGCTCCCTCATCTTAGACCAATAGCCGAGTTGCAGGCAGCCAAACTCTCCTTTGTGGGTGCAGGGGATGTGCTTTGCTCACGGCCGGTTCACTCGTACTACACCTGCAAATTGCAGGTGCTCAATAAACATTTACTGCCTGAGCATCCGAAGGAGAAGACCAATAGCAGAGTCTCTCCCCGAAGGCAGAGAGAAAAGTCACAGTTGCAAAGTGTGAAGAAATGTTTATGTCCCAGCGACTCCACTCAAAAGCAGCATGACTTGAAGGCAGTGCCCTTCTCTCCGAGCCGGAAGGCTCCCTTCCAGCAAATGAGGATAACAGGCTCACCTCCCAAGTTTAAGGACATGATCACCTTACAGAGGCGAAAGGTTTCCCAAGCTCCAACAGGATGCAGAGACTGCACAGCCTTTATTGCTCTTCTTTCCCTTTCAGACTCTAGTGAATTGGTGGAAAGATCAGGTCCATTACCAGGGACAACTGCAAATATCGTTTGCAACATTGCTCCGGGAGTCAGTAGAACACTTTGGACTTCGGAACTATCAAGCCTTTCATTCCTTTTTAACTAAAACTTCCCTGGGCAGCCAAGGCTCTCAAATTTCAATCAGCAGCCGCAAGACAGCGGGGACTGTCCCCGGTTGATGAATCCCAGGGAACCCTGTCACAGAGTCCCGTCTCCTTGGTGCTCCAGGGTTGCTGAAGACTAGCAAACACAAAGGTGATTTTTCCTGGGAATCCAGTAAGGGTCTCTGAGATAGGATAGTGTCCCATATCGTTGTAGCAGTGATCAATTTGTCGTGACATCTCTCCAAAACTTTGTCACAGGTTGCGTGTGTACACCACTGGGACTTTGTTTTTCAGCCATTCAAACAGCGCGTGTTTGTTGCAGAAATAATCAGACCATGAAGATAAGTAAATACAAGTTACTATTTATGAGTGACTTCGCTGTGCCAGGCTGTATTCGAAACAAGTTACGTCTCCTAATGCCATCCTCACAATCACCCTAGGAAGCAGATGTTAGCACTCTAGGCATTTTACAGATTGGGAAACAGAGTCCCTGAGCAAGCATGCCCTTCCCCGAGGCTCCACAGCTGGAAAGGGGTGAGTGAATTCACACCCAGGAAGTCCGGTTCTAGAATGAAGGCTCTTAACCCATCCAGAAATAATTTTAATCTTACTCACTGCCGTGGGCCGCATCGTGTCCCTCCAAAATTCATATATCGAAGCCCTAATGCCTCCTCCCTCAGAAAGTGACTACATCTAGAGACAGGGCCTTTGAAGAGAGGATTGAGGTTAAATGAGGTCATGTGGGTGGTAGGTCTTAATCCCATGGGACCGATGTCTTTGTGAGAAGAGGAGATTAGGACACACGTAGGCACCAGGATACGGGCACACAGAGAGACTACCATATGAAGAAGCAGCAAGGAGGTGGCCATCATGAGCCAAGGATCAGGGCCTCAGAAGAAATCAACCCTGCCAACACCTTGATTTTGGACTCCCACTCACCAGGACTGTGAGACAACAAATGCTTGTCATTTATTTTTCGTTGAGAAAGCCTCGGAAAACGAATACGCCCACCAACACAAGCTAACCCGAGCTACGTAGTCATCTGGTCGTTCAACAGAAATACACTAAGCACTTTGCACATCTGTCCATGACCATGCTAGGCCCTGGGGAGATGAAGGATATGTTCCCCAAGATCTTTATTCTGGAAGAACTTGTTGTCTATGTTTGTCTGCTCATGGCCCTGTTCTGATAAAGCAGACTCAAGATGCTATGAGACGGTGCACTACGAGAATTTCTTTAATCATTCATTCATTCCTTCATTCAGTAGACATTCATTCATGCTTCTCTAGGGGCGAGGCACCAGATCATGTAGCTAAGAAAGTGGTAAAGCGCCCCTGATGCCCGGGCTGCAGGGAAACCCCATGTGGGTATTCATCAGAGCCCTGGACCCACGTCAGGCTTTGTAAGTTCAAGTCCCAGCACTGTCACCTGTTGGCTAGGGTACTGCTGACCAGGTGTTTAAATTCTGTTTCCTTTTTTAAAACGGTCAGAGGGTATCAAATAGTCCATATTGTGCAAGTTTGCTGTGGACTGTGTGTGCAGAACGCTCAAGTGGGTGGATGTCCCATTGCACCTGCACGGTGACAATGAACTGTAATTACGCACAGAAAGGGCCGCACCACCAGTGTTGTTAGAATTCATCTTGAATGTTCTCACAAGAGACTTTTTCAGCCACGAGGCTGTACTGGTCACGGGATGAAGGGGCTGTCCCCACAAGAAGAATCAGTCCTCAGAAGTCTGGTGGCCCAGTATTCCGATTTCTTTGGGGTACCATTTTCTCATCTAAAAAATGGGAATTATAATATTTTCCTTATATTTAGATATCTTGTGAGAGTTTGGGCAAACTCTATCATTAGTCTTTCATGTTCCAAATGAGGAAACTGAGGCAAGCGGTCCAGTAAGGAGGCCAAGGGCGTAGAGCTGCCTTTGTTTTGACTTCAGAATCTATGCCCTTGACCACAGGTGAAATGGGGGAAATAGCGGATGATTCCTTAAATGGGAGCAAAAGCAAAGTCGGCAGCAGACCTCAGGACCCGTGAAGGAAAGAATGGAGAGTGCCGCTGTATGCTTTGAGGACTGTGCTTATCAATACCCATGGGACGAGCTCTGAGGTCATCCCAGCACACCAACTCCCTCGAGCCTCTCATTTATGGGGACACACAGGTCCCACCCTTCTCCTCTCCCAAGTAGGATTTGCCGTGGGAGCCAAGAAACAGCTCTCTTCATGCACCAAATGGAAATAGGAGAAACTCCAAAATCCCCATCAACGCCGTGCCAGGAAAGCCTGGTACAATGCTCACCATTCTTGGAGAGTTTTATCAGCCCCCAAATGCCTTAGAACAATTTATATGTATTTCTTAATTAACTATTTTTTTTATATTTATTTCCTAATTAACTATTTTTTTTTTTTTGCACACTAGCCAAGAAGTGATGGAATGTTGACGCCATGAATGCTTTAGGGTGACACCTTTCTCCCTCTGTTCAGTTTCCCTTCTGGACTCGTTTGATTTTGCTTAAGCAACAAGGGCATCGAGACACTGATGATGTATAGTTTTATATTTCATTAAAGTAGCCCCTGACTTCAGGCTCATTAAAGCCATCGTATTGGCAAAGATTCACTCGGGGCCTGAAATGTCGATTCTAACTCTGTTGCATATGGAGACAAATTAGTGCGATCTGCAGAACTTGTTGGGGAAATTACACTTTTGGATTCAAAACGTGTCCCATCTGTCTGGCCTGGCCTGCACTTCTACCCCTGGGCCTGAGACGACCCTCTCCTGTCTTCTCTCTATCTGCTATAGGATTTGGTGTGATGCTCTGGCATCAAGGTTTCCTTAGAAACCAAAGATTCCTTTCAGATTTGGCTCATCGATGGCCCTCCCCTTCTGTTCTAGGTTAAATCGTGTCCCCCAAATATTCATGTCCACCTGGAAACTCAGAAGGCAACCTTATTTGGGATTAAGGTCTTCGAAATACGATCAAATTAACACAAGATCATACTGGAGTAAGATGGGCCCTAATCCACTCACTAATGTCCTTATTATAAGACCAAAGAAATCTGGACAGGGAGCCATGCATGGAGGGAAGATAACATAATGACAGACATGGAAATCATCATGGGAAGTTGGAGGCGAAAATCAGAGTGGTGTGTCTACAAGGCAAGGACACCAAGGGTTGCCAAGAAACCACCAGACGCTGAGAGAACGGCATGGAGCAGACCGTCCCTCAAGCCCCCAGGAAGAACCAATCCTGCCAGCTCCCTACTCCAGTGCTGTGAGAAAATAAATGCCTATTGCTTTACGCCATCCTCCTTGTGATCATTTGTTCCAGCCACCCCAGCGGACCAGCATCCCTTACCCCTGAAGAAACTGAGGTGATTCTTCCTCCTCACAGCCTCAGTCTGACCACTCATGTCACATGTCCCCTCTGCATTTGTGTCATCCCTTTTGACTTCTGAATATGTGGTCCAGCCTTTTGTTGCTTGCAACTGATTTTCAGCAAACATCGAGAGCCCCCATGATATATCAAGCTTGGGGCAAGGCACAGAGCGGGTAAAGCTGGCCTCTGCGTTTTGGTGGCATGTCCCTGGTTTCTGTCTGCTGATGTCTTCCATCAGGAGTCAGGCTCCCCATGGTTGATGGCACCCCCAACCCCGTGGTGGCCTGCAATGTCTATTAGTCGTCAGGGCTTCTGGATGGTGTGGAGGGGTGGGAGTGGGTTCTGGGTGGTGTACACCCACTTTTAACTCAGATATAGGACGGGTCTTTCTCTCAAGAGAAAGATTAGACAAAGAGAATCCTTCAGTGGCCAGGTATCCTGCTCAGACGTCTGTCAGAGGAAGAGCTGGGGAGGCTGTTCGAGAGGCCAGAAGCAGAGGGGTAGATAGATCCGCAGGGTGGGTGGAGAGGAGGAAGGGTCTTTGCCAGGTGGGTAATTGTGTGTCTGGAAGGAATGGTGACAGGTGGTTCAGGGCAGTGAGCACGGATGGCTATGGAGGTGGGTGGAGTCTTGAGTGGGGCTTGGTTGGCAATGAGAACTCGGTGGTAGAAGATCCATGAGGGGGCCATGGATGGAGATGTAGGTGAGCAGGGAGGTGGGGTGGGGCGAGTGGGGTGGGGAGAATGGAGTGCAGTGGGTGAGATGGGGTGAGCAGGATGAGGGGGTAGTGGGGTGGAGTGGGTGGTCTCCAGGGATGTGATAGGAGGTGGAGCAGGAAGGAGCACAGGCAAGAGGACGATGGA
This sequence comes from Cynopterus sphinx, assembly GCA_030015415.1. Lineage (NCBI taxonomy): Eukaryota > Metazoa > Chordata > Mammalia > Chiroptera > Pteropodidae > Cynopterus > Cynopterus sphinx. The sequence goes on from CM057384.1 coordinate 140,368,942, forward strand.
CCCTCCAATGGGAAGATTCCACGTCTGGAAGCACAAAGCCTTGCTGAGAGGCCAAGAGAGCAACCCCTTCTTACGACTTTAACCCATTAGAATGGGTCCACGATGCTGTTGCTAGAGGAAGCATACACGATTCCAGTGTAGGGTCTGAGATGAGTGAGGATTTGGGAAGATGCAAAAGGAAATTTCTAAAAGCACAGGAGGAGCCAGCATCCAGGCTGGCCTTAGGCCTGGTCTCCAGGGACGGCACTTGGGACCCTTAGATCCCTCTAGAATCACATCAGGAGGTATCAACGCTGCCCAATTTTAAAAGGCAACTGCACGGTGCCTTAAATCACATGATGTAACAGTATCGCAAATAAACAATAAGTGACGCAGGAAGTCAGTCACATTAAATACTCTGTCATTTCCAAGGTTATAAGACTATTCAATGTGAATGTAAATGTCTGTGTGTGTGTGTGTGTGTGTGTGTGTGTGTGTACAGATGTGTGTGTACGTGCACACATACACCTCCGTGTGCCTCGCAGAGTTAAAGATCAGCTCCAAAGCCGTGGCAGGATATTACAAGTTTAACGAGGTGCAGTTTCAGAGGTGCTAACATTTGACAACCAGAAACAGCAGTAGCCAAAAGTTTATAATCCGAAACAGACGGTCAATGATGGGCACGCAGGTCGCTTGCTCAGAGTGATGCTCTGGGCTCCAGGGACGTCCTTGGAGGGGAGAAATCAGACCTGGACTCTGGGCCAGCACATGAGCCATTAAAACACTTACCCTGAGCCTCTGCTCCAAGGCAAGGTGACCACACGTGCTTTGTGGCTTTGTGGGCAGACGGAGGTAATGACTGGAAGCTCCTGGCATAGGACTGGGACCGATGGCAGGTGCTTGCAGTGGGCTTTGGCGCAGGCATGGCCAAGGTTTACCTAGCATTAAGAAGGGTCTTATACTGGGAAAGTGCAGAGGGGCTGTGTTCCGCATTGTGCCAGGGGTTCTCGCTCTCGCCCTCAGAAAACTTTCTGTCATAGTTTGATTTTGCCAAACGTTCACACCTGGTCGAACCACTCAGAGGGAAGCAAACCTGACTCAGACGCTCCTAATGAAATAACCCATTTATTAAGGGGGTTTCGGTGACATGTCTGGAATGTGTCCAGGTGGCAGATTCCTAAAGGAGAAGGCCTCAGATGTGTCAGACACTGAAAGGCCGCCCCAAGAGAATGTGAGAGCGGCCTGGGGAGCCCCCTTTCCCAGCCAGCCTTCTGGATGCTTCTGTGACACACGGGACCTGCCCTGCCCGTGTGGCCGTCACCTCTGGCTGCCCTCAGGTTGCTAATGTTCACGTTGTTCCTAAGCAAGATGTCAAGGTCCCAGAAGGCAGTCGACAGCTCCAGCATAAGGTGCGCCTCTCATGCGTTCTTTCATTTATTTACTCACGCTTTCATGCACCCGTTCGTTGATTAATTGATTGATTGATTGATTCATTGATTCATTCATTCATGCTTTCATTTATTCACCTGTGGTTGTGAGAAGCGTGGGCCATGGTGTTGTCCAGAGGCCAGTCTGGGCTTGAATTCCTCCCCACCTCTCACCGGGCCACCTAGAAATATCCGCAGCTGTTTCCTCATCAGTAACATAAGGCTCACGATCCCTCCTAATCTGAATGCTTTTGTTGTTGTTGTTAAAATAAAATAAGACAAAACAACCAGTGTAATTCCTCAAGCAAAGACATCGTTCGTTAATAAATATTAATTGTATTATAATTATGACTCTTATAATCTGGGCGATTCAGTGTGTCAAACATCCTGCTTGTGCTGGAAGAAAAAAACATCAAGTAATTTGTCCCTCAAGGAGCACAGATTCTAGTGAGAGGAGCTGGTTCACAAGGAAATAGCGATTCATGACGTGCTGTGTGTAGTTGCGGCGTGGTGGCAAAACTCACTCAGAGTCGGACACCTGTTCTATGGTTAGATGCTTTTTGATGTTCTTCACATATTTTCGCTCATTTAATCCTCACGAAAACCCAAGAGGTAAGTACTTGTTGCAAAATCTCCATTCGACAGTTAAGTCAATGAATCTATAGAACTTTCTTAATCTGGTTTGTTTGGATCCATAATAAGGGCCGATGTTTGCAGAAGCCTTTACCGTTGCCAACTTTCCCCCGTTTTTATCCATGTAACTGCCACGAGGACCTTGCATCCTGGGGATAGTTGTTATTGTTAAATACACTCCACAGACTAAGACCTGGAGTCATGAGGAGTCTAGGGAACCTGCCCAAGGTCACTGGGGCTGGCACAGATTGGTCTCTAAATCTTGGGACCTTTCTAGATCCACAACTGTCCCCTCAGCGCTGGTCTGAGACACATCCGACGAGAAAGGCTTAGTGGCGCCTTCGTGGGTTCACAGTGCCAGCCCTGGGGTTTGGCCCCAGCTCACATGTCACTGTGATCTCTTTCGGCTCCTCCCATGTGCAGTCTGTGACCCTATTCCCATCTCTATCAGGAGCCCTGAATCTCTTTCTGGAACCTTTCACTGCATTCTCTGATCATTCTTGTCCACGTAGATTTTGTTTGCATTTTTTTTTTTTCAAGCCGCATCTCATTTTGGGCTCATAAGGCTAGTTCTAATGCGTTCCTTGCAGGAGGCCTCTCGCTTTGATAATGCGTAGCCGGCTCTCAGCTCATTAACGCTCCTGTAAAACCAGACTAGACACTCCGCAGCCTGTACCCCACAGACTAAGGCCCAGGACAACTAGGCCTGGTGGCTTTTGTCACATTTAGGCTGTTTCTCAGCCTGAATTATCATCAGGCAACTGGGCTCACGTGCATGGCTTTGGCGGGTGCCAATTTCAAGACGTGGGAAGTTCACGTGTGTCCCTGGCGCCAAACACACAGCCTTAGCCGGCCGCCTTCATCTGGTTTTATAAACCTGTCACGAAGAAGAGACCTCGTCATGGCACGTGCTATTATTTATAGACACAGACACACTATTATTTTATATCATGATTCCGAATCCTTCACATGCTTCCTGTACCCTTTGTTCTGCTGTTTCTGTAGGAGAAACTGTGCTTTGATTTACTGTCTGGGACTGCTCTTTCTTTTCGGAAACATTTACTAGCTGTTAGGCATCTGGTGCGAACAAAGCCCAGTACCTTTGAGGGCAGAGACAAGGGCAAGACCCACGAGAAAGCCATCCCACCGTGAAGGAGGGGCCCGAGCGGCTTTGCCCAGTCTGACCACGTGACTTACAGAGCACTTAGCAGTGCCAGGTTGTGGCTGGGTATCCACGTTCGGGATCACACTTGGTCTCATCAACAGTAACAGCCCAGCAGGCGACATCCAATAACCCCCTCATTGAACCTAGACGAACGAAACTGTGACATCAACCAGCGGGACTATATCAAACTAAGGAGCTTCTGCGCAGCAAAGTGAACAATCAGAGGAATAAAAAGGCAACCTACAGAATGGGAGAAAGTATTTGCAATCCGTATTTCTGACGAGTGGCTAATATGCAAAGTATATGAAGAACTCATACAACTCGGCAGCAAACAACAACAACAAACGAACGATCCGGTTTTACAAATGGTCAGAAGAGCTGAACGGGCATCTTTGCAAAGAAGACAGGCAGGCGGTCCATTGAAAGGTGCTCGACATCACTAATCATTGGGGACGTGCAAACCCAAACCACCAAGTGAGCCTCGCCTCACACCTGTTAGAACGGCGACCGACCACAAGACAACAAACAACAAGTATCGATGAGGACGTGGAATACAGAGAACCCTTGGGCACTGCTGGAGGGAGTGTAAATTGGTGCGACCACAACGGAAAACAGTATAAAGGCTCCTCAAAAAACTCAAAATAGAATTACAGAATCCAACACTTCCGTGTCTGGGTAAATCTCTAAAAGAAAGAAAATCACTATCTTGAAGAGACATACTCAACCTCACGGTCGTTGCAGAGTTATTACCACAGAAACAACTTGAGTGTCTATCAACAGATAAATGAATATATATGTGAATGTTGTTATATTATATATAAGCATTTCATATACGAATATTCATCAACAGGTGAATATATGTAGGAATATTATTCGGCCACTGAGATCTGCCACATGCCACCGTCCCTCACTTATAAATAGGGGCCCGTGTAACACGTACCACAAAGTTGGGACAACTTTGACAGACGATGCTACGACATCTCCCAAACCAGATTCCTCTGAGGACAGACTTCTGAGTTTGAAAAGACTGCTTTTTCTCCAGTTTCCTTCGGGTACAATTGGCATACGAACGTCGCACAAAATTAACTAATGCACGCAGTTTGGTGAGTTGGACGCATGGATACGCTCCAGTTGCCATGGCTGCAATCAAGGTGATAAACTTACCCATCGTCGCCAAGCTTCCTGGGGTCCCTTTAGGTTTGGTGGTCGTTGTTCTTGTTTATTCAGGGGACGGGAGGACGAAGAGATGGAGAATTGGCCAAATGGTGTGCAGTTAGAGGTATGCAAGAAGTCTGCCGTACGCCACGATGCCTCTCTCTGATCAATAGATATTGTGTACGTAAGTTTCGTCCAGAAGGGAGATTTCTTGCCGAGTGTTCTCCCCTCCAAGGATTGTTTTGATTTGTATAAAACACTTGATCCATCTCTCCAGGCCACAGTCACGACAAGCTCGGGCCCTTGTTTCTCTTCACCACGGATGGACCCGCTGCCGTGGAGCACACCTGGCACCACGTGCCCCTCCTGCCCCAGCTCCCACAGTCCTTTCAGCCCGTGTGAGTCACTGTCCCTCATCCCTCCAGAGACCGGTCTCTGTTGTCCAACCGCCTGACACTCGACACGCAGCATCTGGCTGGTCGGTCCTTTCCCGCAGCGCGGGGAAAGATCCTGAAGGCCCAAGGTTGAAATTCGCTTTCAACAAAAATAATGCGAAAAGGAAATTCATGAGCAGCGCATTCTTTAGTGTATGGAGGTTGGATAACACGTGCGGCTGCTAACTACGTGGAGGCTGACAGCTGGCAACCTGATTGCTTCCAAATCCCACGGAACAACTGACACCGTCGCATTTCATCAGCTCCCCGTGGTGCCGTGATCTCACCAGGAAGGCGAGAGACGCCGAGAACGGCCGGGCACCGAGGGCCTGAGGATGCCAGCGATGTGCCAGGCTCGCGGTCGCCTTTGCCTCCTCGAATCCTCAGGCATCTTTGCCAACTGAGAAGCAGTCCTGTGTTGCACGTGAGAAAATTGAGGCCGAAAGACCTGAGTTCCGGATCAGAGTTCACACCGTTGGTCGGTGGTGGAGGAGGGATTCTCATCCAGGTCCCCGACTGAATCCTTTTGTTTATTTTTCCTACTGAACCGCATGTCTCTCTTTACATGCCTGCCTATGCTTTTGATTACTTTGGGATCTATTCTAGAAACTGCTGGTCAGAACCACGAGGGAGGGGTTTCGGGTCAAGGACTAGCGCGCACCAGCCACAAGCATCGTTTTCCACCCCCGGCGAGGACTGGGTTTTGTAAGTAAATACTAAAGTGAAAGAGAACACTTTTCTTGGAAACTGCTGGGAATCGGATGCGTGTAAACAACCATCTTTTGTAAGAGCTCCTGTCGCAATGGGGCCTGCAGGCAAATGACATGAAGCAAAGAGCAGCTTTAATTGAGAAAGGCCTAAATGCAGTGGGCTCAGGACTGAGAGCCAGCATTTTCGGACCGCGCTCTGGTGCCAGGCGCTGTGATAGGGGCTTCGTGGGTGTGATTTACTTTTTTCCAATAATTCTTTGGATGTTAGCACCTTCCCAATGAAAAGATTTAGAAATTGGGGTCCCGGTCTAACAGCTAAAAAGAAACTAAGCAGGGTTCAGAAGCAGACGTGGTCCGATGTTGGAAACTCAGCTCTTAACCACTAAGCATCACTCTCCCCCGGGCCTCCAGGAGAACACCCAGGCATCCTGCCAGTGCCAGGTTGGTGGCCCCAGCTGACCAAGGTCACCACCATCAGCGTTTAGTCTATACACCTGTATTAGTGCCTGAGGCTGCTGTGTGAAAACGCCACACCTGGGAGGCTTAAACAGACAGACACGCATTGTCACGCAGCTGTGGAGGCCAGAAGTCTGAAATGAAGGTGTCGGCGGGGCTGTGCTTCCTTTGGAGATGCTGAGGAAGTCCTCCTTCTACGACTGTCTCCTAGCTGCTGGGAGCCTCGGGCATCCTTTGGTGTGTGGATGCATCATTGTGGTCCTTCACCTTCACATGGCATCCTCCCTGAGTGTCTTCCCACTCTCTTCCTGCTGTGTCTGGCTGTCTGTCTTGTGCCCCAATTCCTCTTTTATAAAGACCACGCTGGATTTGGGCCCACCCCAATGACCTCCTTGTAGCGTGATCACCTCTGCAAAAACCCTATTTCTAAATAACGGGCTTGTGGGGAGGATTTTAACTTACCTCTTCTGAGTAGGACACAATTCAACCCACGGTAACACCGAATACGTTGAAGCTTACAAAGACCCTTGCAATAGGCCCAAGATGATTTTCTAGATTCATTTCCTGCCACCGGCCTTCCGCCTGCGAGCATGAATCTAGTGCGGCCTTTTTCCATCACGAAGACACTGTAGCTTTGTGGTCTCTCCCGCCTCGTGGCCCTGCTCATGTCTCTCTCCATCTGAAACATCCTTCCCCACCCGACCTATCTGGAAAGTCTCCGTTCATTCAAGAACAAGGTTCATGCCACTGCCACCCAGAAACCGCTAGACCCTATTCTTCCGCATCTGCATTCAGTTTTGCCTCCCTTTCTGTGGTCCTCAGCGTAATTCTCTCCTCGCTTGTCGATGGCCCCCCATAGCCTGTGAGCTCCCCTCGACCAGGAGCTGTGCCTCCGATGCAACCCTGTCCCAGAATGTCTGCAGAGAATGCCCGGTCCCTGCAGTGGCCTCGCAGATATTTCTCTCGGGAATGAGTACAGCAGTCTGACCCCTGAAGTGGTCACTTTCCCTAAATGTCAATTAAGGGGAAGTCTCTGCTGACCCTGATCACACAATTCTTATGCGATTCTAAGGTCTCTTCTGAGTCACCAGAGAATATTTGGTTTATGTAATGTTGGATACTAATCTCCCAATCTATGACTTATTTTTTTTTTCCACTTTTATGGTGTTTTACTAGAGTTTATCTTTTTCTTAATGGTTTGTGCTGCTTGTAACTGCTTTATGAAATCCTTCTCTAAAGTCATGGGGACAAGCACCAAAATTTTCTTCTAACAAACAGTCTGAAGGTTTCTTTTTCATATAAAGGTTTTTAATCTGAAAGAATTCGTTTTTATGCATATGGTGTGAGGTGGGCATCTAACCGTTTATCGTATTGATAATCAATTATTCTAGCAAATTGGTTGAATGGCAATCACAGCATTTTGCTTTTTCAGATTCGAAGGTACTTGGAGAGTTAGTTTCTAATTCACTTATATCTCGTATGCTTATCCATTCTATTCTAGACACAGCACTGACTTTGAAAACTTCGATAAATTCCCCCAAAATCCTGTAGAGTCAAAAGACTTAATAAAAGGTTCAAGAATAAAGAACACCAAGCTTTTACACAATAAATTAGTCTCGGCTACATAACAATTTGCATACATTCTGGTTTATGTGCCTCTGCTCGGAGAAATTCAATTTTAAAAATTATCAGTGAGGAATAGCAATGTTAATGAATTCGATGACATAAACCCTAGAGTAGTTGGCCAGTTAGAACCACAATGGAAAGGGAAACGCCGGGCCCTTCTGAGAGAAGGATTCAAGGCTGATGTGCCTCTGCCTGGAACCATCGTTAGCCCTCCCCGAACCCTGGAATCCACGTTTAGGAAACTCTTTATAGTAAGAGGGCCTTTGGGTTTATCCCTGGGCGGACCAAACAAAGAGTGAAAATGAGATTCCGTCTTATTTTTCAGATACGATGTGGGTAAATGAAACCCAACAGACCTTGAGTAGCTTAGTTAGGGGACGAGAAGCAAGGGGGCTGGATCGTCAGGCTGGTGGGGACAAAGGAAAAGTCAAATGGGGACCAAGCAAGGAAAACGATAACGATAACTACGACAACTACTGCTAACGCCAGCGACCTCACACCTATTCCGGGCCACACACTCTGCTAGACGCTGGCTGCTTATCTCATGTCTTTATGATATCCAAAATGCAGAGGGGGAAGAGAGGTTCTGAGATGTCAGGGACTTGCTTGGGTCCCCTAATCAATGTTATAAACGTCACTCGCCTGGAGTTATAAATAGGAATGTTTAATGCCGTGAGTGGGTTAGGCGCTCAGCGTAGTGTCCGGCACGTGCCAGGTCCTCAGGAAACGCGTGTTAAATTTTGCCAGAGAAAGGTAGTCATCAGCTCTCAAGCGGCATTTGGTGTGTTTCTGAGGCCCCTGAAAGCTTTCCTGTGGATCTGGGGCCCTTTACTCCTGTGACTCAAACCCAATTCGGCTGCTTCTCATGCCCAGGTCCCATCGATGGTCAGCCTGGCTAAAGGGACGGGACCCAGGCATCCACGTCAGGCACACCTAAGTGAGACTCCCCACTCCACCTCTATTAGCCGAGGAGGCCGTGGGCTAGTTCCTTAACCTCGATGACCCTCCTGCCCGCATCTGTCAAACAAAGCCTGTGAGGCCTCCCCCAGGGGGTTGCCGTGAGACTAATGACAAGGTGCACGTGAAATGCCTGGTGCCCAGCAGGCATTCTAGGACAGATGGCAGTTCCTCCTGTTAGTGTGTGGCCTCCTCGCTTGCTGGTGTCACTTCCTGGTGCCTGGGAGCCAGGGGGAGGGCACACGTTCCCACGTAGATCGAATGACTGCCTTGGTTGATTATAGGGTTCAGGGTGTGTGTGTGCGTGTGTGTGTGCGCGCGCGTGTGGCTCTAAACAACCTCTCAACACTTGCCCTCTTGGCTGCAATCGAAGCGAGTCAAAGGAAAGCGAATGGGGAGGTGGAAAAGAGGCAGGTGGGCCAGATCCCCCGGGGACAAAGAAGCACCTGGACGTGTTTCCCCTGCAGGTTCCCAGGTAGAGGCGACCAGCCCTGCGTACGGCAGCCAGCTGGATCGTGTTCACCCCTGGACCCTGGGCCTCAGTCAGGGAATGGGGAGCTGGCACTCAGAGTGCTCTTTAATGCAGAATTCCTGGAATCGGAGGAGACGCACTTTGAAATACTTTGTCAACACTTTCGGTCTGGGCACTGGTGTTCTTTGAAGACAAATTAAAAAAAAAAAATAGCCTCAGCAACAGCCAAGGTCAACAATCTGTCACTAAGGACTTTGCTGGCTCCCAAATACCTTCTTCTTCCTCGCGGGCACCCTTCCCACTGCAGCCTTTTCCTAACTCCCCTCTTCTTCCACGAGGGAGGAAGCCTAGTGGATAAAAGTCGGGCCCCCACGTCGCACAGGGAGCTGGACGGCGCGTCCCCATAACGCCAGGATCGTTTCGATCACGGCTGAGTAATAACAGCAGCTCCTGTCGGTTGAGTATTTACTCTGTGCCAGGCGTTGGACCGGGAACTGTTGCGTCTCTGTGTGTACATATAATTTCTATTTTACACAACAAGGTTTTCTGTTAGAGACCACTAGTACAGACCCCACTTTACAGGTGAGGAAATCAAGGCTTTTTTTTTTTTTTTGAAGACACAAGGTTAGAAAGTCAGGAAGCCCGGATTTGACCACGGCACTCTCCCGAGATGCTACCGTGACCTTCTCAGGAATCACTGGGGAACAGAGGTGTGATTTTCACTTTGGAGCAGAGGAAATGAGAACGCGGATTGACAAAATGACAAGAGGCAAGGTCAGGCAGAGCCACCAAGATCGAGTGCTTTTCGGTTGGAGAAACCTGGATGTCAGTCTGGGGCTGAGGGACCCCTTTCCAACGCTGCGATGGTGGTCAAAATCCTTCGTCTCTCTGCGACATTAGGAGAGAAGCATGTTGGCAAGGATTGAGTGACGCCGAACGCACGATGTGTCCTGCAGATGTGGCTTGTGGTAAAACTCAATAAGCTGTGACAGAGGACAGTGGTTGCTCTGATGTCTGCATTCACACGGCTGGAAAGTGGCGGCCGGGCACAAAGCCCGGGCTGTGCCCACGCCAGTGCCCATGGTGCGTCCCTCCCGCAAGGCAGCCTTGCCTCCCCTGATTCACAAACGCCGTTCGTGAGGACGAGGTGCTACCCGTCTCCAAGCCTCCTTCTCCCTCTCTGCCAGAATTGTGCACCCTGAGTATTTCGAAGGGAGGTCGAAAAGGATGTGGGGTTTCTTTTACCCATTCAGGGCACCCAGGAACACATACAAAGTGATTTGGGGTGATCAGGGAAAGATCGCTCCGTCCTCCAGGGGACTCCAGCAAAGGCCGGGGCGCACAGCTTTGCAAGGGAGAGAGGTCTTGATTTTGCCCACCAGTCACCCCTTGGCCAGGAGCCCTTGTGGACGACTGAACACAGCAGCCTCAAGTCCCCCCGCCCCCCCCAAAAAAAAATTTAAGGAGTTTGATACTGAGGCCCAGATGGGAACCTACATGGGTCATCCAGTGAGTAGCAGGGGAGGAAAGCATGGGGACCCTTGACTCTTAGACGCGGTGTGCCACCGTGTTGGATGGGGTCCTATGGCCTGGGCACAGCACGAGAGCCTGCTGCCACCCACTGTTGTGCCCGAGACTCCCAGGACATCAGAGGGTGAGTCACACGACCCACTCCACTCTAACCAGCACCGAGGCTTCGTTCCAGTTGCTTCACATCTGTGGGAGGGGAGTAATGCCATTTCCCCCGAAGCCTTGTCCCCATTGGTGAGAACACACCCACAGAGGCCCCAAGCCTTGAAGGGGCACGATAGGTGTGAGTTGTACGGGGCGTCCGGAGAGAAAAGTCCAAGTCTTGGGAGCCATCGATCCGATGGGAAAGTCAGGGACTGAGCGAGGCCGTGGGACACAAGCTGGTGAGCTCCGCGGCCCCAGAGGGTCTGCATCTACCGCGCCGGCGTCGAACATGGCTCGCCGGAGGCCTGAGGAATGCGATGGATGAAGAATGCTTGAGTGAATGAATGAATGGATGGATGAATGAACACACTATACACATGCTCCAGGTCGCGGAGCCCGTGAGTGGCAGACGTAGGAGTCAAATGCTGCTTTTTTTTTTTTTTTCTTGGACTGTAAACGTGAGGTCGTTCTACTGCTCGCCAGCCTGCTCTGCACAGATGACAGCGTCTAGAGAATTCCCGCGGCTGTTCCGGTGTCGGTGGGCTGCGTGGGGCTCGTGTCTGGGTTGTCACCACACGTTGCTGTTCTGTGTCCTGGTTGACGACTCCCATAGCTGGGAGGACACTCCCGAGGACTCCCTTTTCCTCCCAACACTGAGTTTCACAACTTTCCTGGAATTATTCTGCTCCTGGTTGGGATGGGCCCACGTGATGCTTTCTGAGCCGGAAGAACAAGTGTCGACTCATCCTCACCTTTTCTGTTGCTTTTCCCAGAATCACGGAATGATCTCGGAGCTCTGAGCCCCACACTGAGCAGACCACCCATCTCTCCTTCAAAAAAAAAAAAAAGTCAAATCGTGTTTTCTTAACAGACCAAAATGACTGCCTCTTTGCTCCCACAACTAGCATTTCCTGAGAGTTCATGAATTCCAAAGTGATTTGAGCAATTTTTAGCCTTTGAAGCTCGGCTTCCACCTTGGACTCTCAGAATTATTTCTTGGAAAAGTGATTAGTGCTTGAGACACTCTATGAAAATTGGCATCCAAGGATGGCCATCTCATTATGCGAAGTGCCCATAGATTCACCTCCAAGCAGCTCGTGATTTCGCAAGCGCCATTATCTCCCCACTGCATCTCTTCTTTGGAGCTTATTACTTAAATAAAAAATGCTAATTGCTTCTGAGAAGTGCGCGATGAGGAATGGGGACTGCCACCTCTGAGGGGCCAGGTCCCTGCGTTCCCAGGCTGCGGCTAGCTTTCTCGCTGGATGCTGGAAGCGCTCGATCGGCCAGCCATCAATTCGCGCGGCGTAAGTCACAATTCACATCGAGCCCCGTTTTCACTCGGGGTGTTATTTATTGAGCTCGGTACCGTGGCGAGGAGGACGTGAGCTCTTGAGTGATTGGAATCCTGTCCTCGCTGGGGAGCAAACAATGACTCCCTGCTATCTCTGCCCTCTAATGGCTTGGCGATGGCGCTATCTCTGCTTCCATAAATAATGCGCTCCATGTAAATAAGGAGTCATTAAAAACGGGGCAGAACCCACACGTCACTTCATAAACATGAGGGAGGTACTTGGGAAGAGGCTCATCAATAAGCCTCTCCAGTGGATGTACACATCCTTTCCCCATGTAAATCATGCCATTTGCACCCGGCTCCGTGCCGACGACTGTGGGTATGCGACATGTGGCTACAAGCTTGGTCTCTGGAGGCAGATAGAGCTGGGCGCAGGTTCTTATCATCTGTGAGACCCTGGGGAAGTCACCTGGCCGGTCCAGGCCTTGACCAGGGATGGAGATAGTAGATTCCACTGCGTTTGCTCACCCCATCCGTGAATGTGTGGGGTTAGGTTGGGTGCGTGCAGGACAAAAGCTTCTCTTTCCCATCGCTTCCTCAAGCCTTCGTATTTCTTCCCTATCTTCTTGAATTGTTAAAGTGGCTAGTCTGGTCTACTGACATTTCTCGTCCCATTCAAAGCTTTATCTCATCCCTAGCTTGGGCCCGATGAGCACGAACGCCAGAAGTGGAGAGGAAACATGATTTTTTTTTTTTCTAACACCTTCCTCTGCATCTCATCCTCCTTCTCCCTGGGATGTTTGTCTCCTCCAGGAGTGGAGCTATGTTAGAGAGTGGGCTCAGACGGGACAGTAGTGCTGATGATATGTTCTGTGCCTGATACAGCTACATGTCAGCGCTTGTGTCCCAAAGTGATT